>WNGS01007590.1:39068-65439 GCA_020271785.1 Procambarus virginalis
GCCGTGAGCTCCAAACAGCGACGAAATGTTCTATTCTTTTCAGGGTTGTAAACTCACACTTTATTTACAGCGTTTAATTTGGTATCACTGAAATCGCAATAAAATTCCCTACCACGTACATATGCATATAAATGTAGAATCATGATCGCGCCCATCCTCAAGAGTGTGGGAAGTGGGTGACGTGTTACCCGTTACCGCACATCAACGAAATTAGTATTGAAAAGTTTCTTCTTTTCACTGTCCTGACCTTAATTTTCAAAGTACATATTTCATTTTTGGGCAAAGTGTTCGCAATAAAATGTTCTACAAGGACATGTGATAAAAATGTCACACAAGGATGCGTTAGACCGGTAACAACAAAAAAACCCTACGTCGATTAATTACACTCGTAGTGTCAATAATACAATAGTCTTACCACGAAAATCCATACAATGACATTTTCTCTATGGTATGTGACTATTAGAGAAAACAAAAATTGTATGGCAAACTGTTCATAGTATCTCCAAGTCATTGCAAATAGACATGTTATCTTGAGTGAGCTTGCAAGAATGAATATTGGTTGTCGGCTTCTTTGTTGGATCAGGGGTTACTTATCCAACAGGAAGTCATCTGTATTTTTCCAGGGGCATAGGAGTGTAACAAGAGACTTTGAACTAGGTACCCCGCAGGGTGGTGTCCTCAGTCCTACCTTATTTAATATCTAATAAACACGCTGTTAAACTCTATACCGAGCAAACCCAACGTCCACATCATTAGCTATGCTGATGATATAATGATACACACCACTGGGTATGCTATCACGCAGAACACTCTTAACTCTGTATTAGACTCATGTCAGGATCTAGTTTAATTATCTCAGCAGAGAAAACAAAGATATTAAATCGGCGCCCACCCAGGCAGGGAGGAGCTGTTCGCAAGATGCAACTGTCTGATGGCTCCCAGCTTGACTATGTAAACAGATTCAAATACCTTGGCCTTGAGGTGCCACTGTATGGGCCTGTTGTATTCAGACTCTGTCGTCAGTATAAGAGAGGCTCCGAGCTCTCAAGGCTGTCGCAGGTTATCACTCAGGCTATGGTGCCAATGTCAGAATTGTCAAAATGATGTACCTTGCATACATCAGATCTTTAGTGGATTATGCTGCACCTCTGCTTGTTTTGATGCCTGAAAGAAAGCTTGGAGGGCTTGAAAAACTGCAGAACGAAGCCTTGAGGATAATCCTTGGGTGCCCTCGTACCACAAAGATACTTAATATGAGAAAGGAACTTAATATTCTGAGCGTTGTTGATCGTGTTACTGAAATTAACTGTCAAATTGGTATAAAAATGCTTAGGCTAACTCATCCTAATCCTTGCACAGAAGCCCTTCAGAATTACTTTATTGAAGATCAGCATTGTTCCAAATGGATAACAAAAACTGGAACTCAACTCAGAATGTATCAGATTCATGATTTGTACCAAGAGAAACAACAACGGCACTTTCCTGCACCGTGGGAGGTTACACCCTTTCCAGTTTAATCCCTCCCTTTCCACCCAAGAAGCAAATTAGAGATCAGCCCAAGCTTCGTCTTGAGGCAAAGCTCAACGCCTTAAGCCATATTGATGCTGTGTCCACAGAGCTCTCTCTCTCAATCATATACACTGATGGTTCCCTACACCGCACCACGGGTGCAGCTGGAAGTGCAGTTGTTCTGACAATGGGCGATGGCTTGTACTTTGAGTGGGAGTCCGTATAAACAACTGGCCTCTACCTTCAGACTGAACTATTTGCCTGCTCCTTGCACTGAAATGTGTACAAGTCTCCAAACTTGATACATTAATTGTAAGTGACTCTTAGCATCCTTAAATGCTCTCAACTCTTTAAGACATAACTGTAACATGCTCGTGTCCGAAGCTAGACACAAATACAACAATAGTATTAAGGATGGTATTAAGGATATACATGATGACCAAAAGTCTATAATCCGAGAGCAGTCGGACCTGATAATGAAGCTACAGAGTGATGCTTTGGCCATGCACAAGATTAACCAAGATGGTCTGCCAGAGTCGGCCGCCTCGAACAGGAATTAAGCTCTCTGCAGATCTCGGTTACTAACTCTAAATCAGCAAAAACATCTAAGAAGCAAGAAGAGATGTTACAAAAGTTAGAGAACCATTTTAGCTCCCTTCAACAGCAACACACTGCAACCCAAGACGAATCAGACCAACTTAAGCTCCTTGATTCTGTTATCATCATCACATGATTTTCCCCATGAAACTGACAGAGAAGACTGTACTGCCATCGTGATCCAGGAATTGCGTACTAAGTTGAATTATTCAATCGAAGCAAGTGACATCAATCAGCTTATAGAGTGGGTACGAAATCATCTGGTACAAATAACAGAAACGATTCGTGTGAAGTTGGATAGCTGCTCCTGCAAGTCTGACCTTATCACTGCTGCAGTCGCGAAGAAATCCAATGTTTATGTGAACGAATGTTTAACCAGATTCAGACAAAATCTCTTATTTAAACTACGTGGAATCTGCAAAAGATCCCGTGCTATTAAACATTTTTTGTGCGCGATGGTAAAATAATAGCTAGGAAAACTGACTCTGGAAAAACTTTATGTCATAACCACTGAAGCACACCTCACTTCTTTCTGGGTGACTGTGGGATATCAGCTGAATAACCGGATCATAATTTGTAGTCTCACATACAACCAAAGTGTACTTAAGCTCTGCCTTTCCTTTCAAATTTTGTTATTTTTATTTTTATTTTTTGTTTATCATCTTGGCCGTTTACTCTAATTATTTTGTTCTAGTTAAGCCCTGTGCCACCAAACCTAGGGGACTTTTATTACCCTATCATAGTTAAAGTAACTGGTATTTGTTTTTTGTAATCCTTTTATGGGAATTAATTAATAGTATAATTGTTATGGTTGTGGTCAGAGAAACAATCTTCGTCCTCATGGTTTTATTCTCCGCCAGTAACAACAACAAAACAAATATCAGGTACATGAAATATTGTTAACAAGATCATAAACAAAAGAGCATCTGCTCCAAACATGCTACCTCCAACATCTGTAGTACTCAATCCCAACATTCCTCCCCTTTAAATAAACTCTATCCCTACAGGTTAAGTCTATCAGGCGGTCGTATGACTCTTCCTGATTTTCTCAACTGGGAGTCCTGACCTGTTACTTCTGGGAAACATTCTTCTGAATTACTCCTTGTAGAGTCCATAGGGTTGACTGTATCCCCATAACCCTCTGCTGCCCCTTGCTCTGCCTCACGGTCACCTGCAGTGTGCTGCTATCCCTTCATTATTAGGATGGATATCACTAGTTGCCCCACCCCCACCTGAAGGGTCTTCAAAATTCCCTGTGAACCTTGGCATGAGCTGATCGGCATGCCTTTTCCAATTAATGTTCCAAAACTCTGCACTTGCACAGTGAAGTTCCTGCGGCCCAGGACTCCCTAATTTTCCCTTCCACCCAGGGCTTTCCACTTCCAAAATTCCTTGCATATACTGCATCCCCTCATTAAACAACAATTCCTCTCCCTGAGCCAACTGACTGGCCAAGCTAGTTACCGATTTCTCTTTATTGGGATCTGTCTTTACTGCTTCCATGTGCACTTTAAAGTGTCTATTAAACAGTAATTCAGAAGGAGATTTACCAGTAGTAGAATGAACAGTTTTCTTTGATTATAAAAAATCTACAAAGCCTTGTATTAATAGTACCTTCCGTAAACCGCTTTAACCCTTCTTTCAAGGATCTCACTGCTCTCTCTGCTAGACCATTTGAAGAAGGATTATAGGGGGCAGGTGTTACATGTTTAATACCATTTTTCTAAAAAAAATCCTCCATTTCCACAGAAACAAAATAAGGAGCATTGTCTGAGACAATTATGTCTGGCAATCCAAAATTACAAAATGTTTTCCTTAGTAATTCACAAGTTACAGATGATGTGGTGGAATTACACACATGCACATCCAGAAATTTGGTGTATGAATCCACCACCACTAGGTAATATTTATTATCCATAGGTCCCGCATAATCTACATGAAGTCTAGACCAGGGTTTTCCAGTGCATGGCCAAGAAAGTACTGGGGCCTGGGGTTTCTGATAATTCTTAAAGCAAATATGACAAATTTTTGTTACCTCAGCAATATCCTGGTCTATTTTTGGCCACCAAACCCAACTTCTAGCTTCTGCTTTCATAGCATTTATGCCATTATGGCCTACATGCAGGTTCCAAAATCTTACATCTCAGTTCCCCAGGCACCACCACTCTATTCCTATACAAAGTACATCCTGGTGAATACTAAAGGTCAGCCTAATGCAGCATACTCTGACAATAACAAATTATCATTCCAACCATATTTGACATATTTCAACAACAGACTTAATTTGGGATCTCTACCAGTTGCCTTCCAATAGTCTGGAATGAAATATCCTCAAAGACATAGCTTCCACCAGGTTAACATACTCCACTGGAATACTGGAATTTAATTCTTCTGTCACAGGCAATCTACTTAATGCATCAGCTACTACATTATCCTTGCCTGGCTTAAACTCTAAATCATACTCAAACTGTGAGAGTAGTAATGCCCATCTTTGAATTCTAGCATTGGCATTAACTGGAACTTGCTTACCTCTGCCAAACAATCCTAGCAGGGGTTTATGATCTGTTCTAGCAAGAAATTTCCTCCCCAGCAGAAAATACCTCAGTTTCTTTACAGCAAATACCAAAGCTAAAGCTTCTTTATCTAACTGAGAATAATTCTGTTCCGCAGGAGATAATTTCTTGCTAGCAAAATATACTACTTTATCCTGACCATCTACTTCCTGTAATAATACACAACCCACTCCTACTGGGGAAGCATCTACCTCCAGTTTTAATGGGAGTCTACCTGTAAAATTAGTGAGCACTGGAGAATTGATCAATTCCTGCTTAATATTCCTGAATGCATTTTCCTCTCTTGCTGCCCACTTAAATCTAGCCCCTTTTTTCAACAATTCATACAAGGGTGCTAATTTTGTTGAAAAGTTCTTCACAAACTTACAAAATATGTAACCATCCCAACAAAAGACTGTACTTCCCCAACTGATGTTGGGGCTGGGGCATCTATTATAGCAGCTACATTTTTGTGAGAAGGAGTAAAGCCCTTACCTGAAATATGGTACCCCAGGTATTCAATGGCCTTGGTCTTCAACGTTGTTTTTCCCTTATTAATCTTCACATTGTGCTTTTGCAAAAGATTCAAAACTTGTTCTAATCTAGCATCATGCACTTCCTCATTCTCTCCACATACAATAATGTCATCTAAAAAACTAGCCACACCTTCAATGTTAACTAACAACTGGGACATGAATCTCTGAAAAATTGCTGGAGACGAGGAGAGTCCAAAAGGAAGTCTTTTATACTTAAATAACCCCTTGTGGGTATTAATCACTAACAATTTCTGGCTCTCCTCCTCTACAGGAATTTGCAAGTAAGCATCCTTCAGGTCAATCTTAGAAAAAATTGCTCCTTGCAGACCACTGACAATAACTCATCTATCTTAGGTAAAGGGTACTTCTCACAGTGTATGCGGTTGTTCAGTTCCTTGAAGTCTGCACAGATTCTCAAGATTTCCGATCTGCCTTCAACACTGGTACAATTGGGGCTGCCCACTCACTATGTGTAATTGGCTCTAAGATGCCTTCTGCCACATGCTTTTCCAGGGCTGATTCTACCAATTGCTTGTAATGAAACGGCACTGTTCTTGCCTTGAAAAATTTAGGTGAAGCCCCACTTTTCAGGTGAATTTTTGCAACCATGCTATTAATTGGCTTATCTGCCTCCACTGAATATTTATCTAACATTTGTTCGGCACTTTTAATTGTTTTAACTATCGACAATTCATCTAGGCCCGCCAAGAAAATTCCCACTTTTTCCATGAGATCCTTACCACATAGGCTAGGATTATGTGAATCCACTACATAAAAATCTGGACAATTTCTTTTCCATTATAACCTACTTTTGCCGACACCTTGCCATAGACCTTAATCGGTACATTATCATAAGCACTTAAAGATTTTTTACCTGGTTTTACATTCAATTGCAAGGTATCTGCCCAATCTCTAGACAATGTTGACACTGCCGCACCAGTGTCCAGTTCCAAGGGAACTAACTTCCCATTAATTACAAAATTCACCACTTGTGACTTCACTGAACATACCTTTTCTTTCACCGAATATAGTCGGTTTTCCTCACCTGCAGCTTCTTCAGACGGTTTACCTTCCTCTACCGCCTTGACTACAGTACCACTACCTCTTCTTCCTGCATTACCTGGTCGTCTCCTCTCCCAGGCCTTGTTGTTCCTGTTCAGAAATTCCCTACACACTCTCTGCAAGTGTCCCTCCTTGTTACAAAAGTTGCATATATATGCACGAAACTTGCACTTGCTACTTATGTGCCTGTATCCACAGTGTTTGCATCTGGTCTGGCCCTGTACGACCATAATTTCCTGAGTAGAAGTCTTACTTCCAAAAGCCCTTTCCAGGTTCAATATCTTCTCGAGCACTGTCCATGAAGTCATCGATTGTAGATCCAAATTTTCTGCCACCAGGTTAGGGAAATAATTCTCCTTTTCCACTGCCATGAACAACTGGTCCCTAACCCTACCGTCCAACTGTGCTCCGAAGTTGCAGAGGTTAGCCAAAGCTTTCAACTCCGCAAATAAATCCTGTACTGATTCGTGCTGCTTTTTCGTCCTCTTCTGGAAATCCATCAAACTCCTGTGATATGATGGTTTCACCACATACTGACGTTTAAGCAGAACAATCAGGTCTACATAGGTCTTCGTGTGCGGTAGCTCCGGTGCACACAAATTTCCGAGAACATTATATGCTTCCGAGCCCAGTGAAACTAAGAGTACCGATTTCTTGTTGGCGTCCTCCTTAATCTCCCGGCACTGAAAGTGTGCTTCCAGCAGGCAGAGCCACAGGTCCAACGAGATCTTGGCAGTGTTTAACGGCTCCATTGACATGAGCGGCGTAGTCATTGTCACGGTGGTAGCACACTGTACTCGTATGCGAAGCGTCCACTCGTCCACACGACGTACCCTGCTCTCTCTTGATCCTCACACCACGTCTCGTACCCAGGCTCTCTGCCTGAGATGTTTAATCCTCGTCGCCACTGTAATGGTTGTGGTCAGAGAAACAATCTTCGTCCTCATGGTTTTATTCTCCGCCAGTAACAACAACAAAACAAATATCAGGTACATGAAATATTGTTAACAAGATCATAAACAAAAGAGCATCTGCTCCAAACATGCTACCTCCAACATCTGTAGTACTCAATCCCAACATAGCTCCTCTGCACAAGGAAGGTAGTAAAGCTTTGGCAAAAAATTATAGACCAGTTGCACTAACATCACACATAATAAAAGTTTATGAGAGAGTAATTAGGAATCAAACTTTTAGTTTGATGGAAAATAATGACCTACACAACCCAGGACAACATGGATTTAGAGTGAGAAGATCCTGTTTGTCACAGTTTCTCAACCACTATGACAAAATAACAGAAGGCTTAGAAGAAAAGCAAAATGCAGATGTTGTATACACAGACTTTGCAAAGGCATTCTACAAATGTGACCATGGAGTGATAGCGCATAAAATGAAATCAATAGGAATATCGGGAAAAGTGGGGCATTGGATTTTCAACTTTGTCAAACAGAATGCAGAGTGTGACAGTCGATCAAATAAGATCAAGCCCAAGTGCAGTGAAAAGTTCTGTACCCCCAGGGCACAGTCCTTGTACCTTGTACACCTTGTACCTTGTACCTTGTACTTGTTGCTAGGCAAGGAAGTGAATGAGATGTATGTCAAGTTTTGTGAAATATATGATAAAGGCACAAAAAAATTTATACCAAAACAGAGAAGCAGAACTAGGAAACAGGATTGGTTCGACAGAAAGTGCGAGAGGGCCAGAGACCAAAAGACGCAAAAATGGAATCAATACAGGAAGAGGCCAAACCCCCAATCATACCAGCGATACAAAGATGCGAGAAACAACTACACGGCAGTGAGGAGAGCGGCAGAAAGAAATTTTGGAAAAGGGATTGCAGACAAATGTAAAACAGAACCAGGTCTATTCTATAAATTCATAAACAACAAATTGCAGGTAAAGGATAATATTCAGAGGTTGAAAATGGGAAATAGATTCACGGAAAATGAAAAGGAAATGTGTGAAACATTAAACGAAAAGTTCCAAAGTGTGTTTGTACAAAATGAAATCTTCAGGGAACCAGATACAATAAGAATTTCAGAGAACAACATAGAGCACATAGAGGTGTCTAGAGACGAAGTGGAAAAAATGCTCAAAGAGCTAAATAAGAACAAAGCAGTTGGTCCAGATGGAGTTTCACCATGGGTTCTGAGAGAATGTGCACCTGAGCTCAGCATCCCTCTTCAACTGATCTTTCAGGCATCCCTGTTTACAGGAGTTGTAGCTGATGTGTGGAAAAAGGCTAACATAGTTCCAATTTACAAGAGTGGAAGCAGGGAAGACCCCCTTAATTATAGACCGGTATCATTGACAAGTGTAATAGTCAAAATATTGGAAAAAATAATTAAAACTAAATGGGTAGCACACCTGGAGAGAAATGATATAATATCAGACAGACAGTATGGTTTTCGATCTGGTAGATCCTGTGTATCGAATTTACTCAGTTTTTATGATCGAGCAACAGAGATATTACAGGAAAGAGATGGTTGGGCTGACTGCATCTATCAGGACCTAAAAAAGGCTTTCGACAGAGTTCCACATAAGAGGTTGTTCTGGAAACTGGAAAATATTGGAGGAGTGACAGGTACGCTTCTAACATGGATGAAAAACTTTCTGACTGATAGAAAAATGAGGGCTGTGATCAGAGGCCATGTATCGGACTGGAGAAATGTCACAAGTGGAGTACCACAGGGTTCAGTTCTTGCACCAGTGATGTTTATTGTCTACATAAATGATCTACCAGTTGGTATACAGAATTATATGAACATGTTTGCTGATGATGCTAAGATAATAGGAAGATAAGAAATTTAGATGATTGTCATGCCCTTCAAGAAGACCTGGATAAAATAAGTATATGGAGCACCACTTGGCAAATGGAATTTAATGTTAATAAATGTCATGTTATGGAATGTGGAATAGGAGAACATAGACCCCACACAACCTATATATTATGTGAGAAATCTTTAAAGAACTCTGATAAAGAAAGAGATCTAGGGGTGGTTCTAGATAGAAAACTATCACCTGAGGACCACATAAAGAATATTGTGCAAGGAGCCTATGCTATGCTTTCTAACTTCAGAATTGCTTTTAAATACATAGATGGGGATATACTAAAGAAATTGTTCATGACGTTTGTTAGGCCAAAGCTAGAATATGCAGCTGTTGTTTGGTGCCCATATCTTAAGAAGCACATCAACAAACTGGAAAAGGTGCAAAGACATGCTACTAAGTGGCTCCCAGAACTGAAGGGTAAGAGCTACGAGGAAAGGTTAGAAGCATTAAATATGCCAAAACTAGAAGACAGAAGAAAAAGAGGTGATATGATCACTACATACAAAATAGTAACAGGAATTGATAAAATCGACAGGAAAGATTTCCTGAGACCTGGAACTTCAAGAACAAGAGGTCATAGATATAAACTGGCTAAACACAGATGCCGAAGAAATATAAGAAAATTCACTTTCGCAAACAGAGTGGTAGACGGTTGGAACAAGTTGGGGGAGAAGGTGGTGGAGGCCAAGACCGTCAGTAGTTTGAAAGCGTTATATGACAAAGAGTGCTGGGAAGACGGGACACCACGAGCGTAGCTCTCATCCTGTAACTACACTTAGGTAATTACACTTAGGTAATTACTGCTATTTCTCATTCTAATCTTGGATATTGACAAAAATACTAGTCACAGCTTCGTGTCACCCTGTGTCCTCGTGTCTTGTCATCAAAAACGACATCTAGTATCAGGCCCTTGCGACAGAGATAGAACTTTCACAGACGACAACAAAGAAATGAGCGAAATACTGAAGAATCAATATGACTGTTTGAAGCGAGCCACTACACACAATAAAGATTGATAACCCAAACCCAAATTAATTTTTCATGGATGTGATGCCAACATCAAATCATATATATCTTATGTCACCCTATCCCCACTGGATTTTGAAGAAGCCATAGACAATATGCCTATGAACTCAGCAACAGGCCCTGATTCTTGGAACTCCATATTCATCAAGAACTGTAAAAAAAACACTGTCGCAGGCCCTTCACATTCTTTGGAGGCAAAGCCTAGATATTGGCGTTATCCCTGACATACTAAAATCTGCAAACATAGCACCACTCCATGAAGGTGGAAATAAAGCACAGGAAAAAAATTACAGACCGATAGCACTAACATCACTCAACTTAAAAAATCTTTGAGAGAGTGCTAAGAAATAAGATTACAAAACACATGGAATCACAGCATCGCCATAACCCTGGACAACATGGTTTCAAAACAGGATGCCTTTGCCTATTACAATTGCTGGACAACTATGAAATGGCCTTAGATGCTATGGAAGACAAGCAAAACGCTGATGTAATTTACAAAGATTTTGCAAAAGCCTTCGACAAATGTGACCATGGTGTTATGGCACACAAAATGGGTGCAAATGAAATTACCAAAAAAATAGGCAGATGGATCTACAATTTCCTGACTAACAGAACCCAACGTGTAATAGTCAACAAAATAAAATCCGGACCATCAACCATGAAGAGCTCAGTCTCCCAGGGAACTGTGCTTGCTCCAGTACTTTTTCTCATCCTCATATCGAACATAGACAAGGACACAATCAATAGCACTGTATCATCCTTTGCACATGACACTAGGATTTTTATGAGCGTAAACAACATAGAGAACACAGCAAACCTCCAATCACACATAAATCAGGTCTTTCAATGGACTACAGAAAATAATATGGAATTTAATGAAGGTAAGTTCCAGCTCTTGTGCTATGGGAAAAATGAAATTATAAAAGCAGAAACCACACAAAATGCAGCCAAATCATAACATAGAACGAAAAAACAATGTAAAGGATTTGGGTGTACTCATGTTGGAAGACCTTACCTTTAAAGTACACAATAAAGTAGCCGTCACAACTGCAAGAAAAATGACAGGTTGGATAACAAGAACTTTTCACACTAGAGATGCTATACCAATGATGATACTTTTCAAGACGCTAGTGCTCTCTAGAGTGAAATACTGCAGCACAATGACAGCCCCTTTCAAAGCTGGAGAAATTGTTGACATGGAGACTGTGCAGAGATCCTTTACTGCTAGAATACAGTCAGTAAAACATCTAAACTATTGGGACCGACTAAAGAGCCTAAATCTGTATTCTCTTGAGCGCAGGCGGGAGAGATACATTATAATTTACACATGGAAAATATTAGAGGGGCTGGTCCCAAACCTGCACACAGAAATAACATCACATGAGGCCAGAAGACATGGCAGGATGTAGAGAATTCCCCCACTGAAAAGCAGAGGTGCAACAAATCAAATCAAATAAAATTTTTATTCAGGTAAAAGAACATATATAGAAGATTATTTACAAACATAATGTTGGATTTATAGACAGAGCTAGTACATACAATACCTAAAGCCACTAGTACGCATAGCGTTTCGGGCAAGGTAAGGTGGGGAAAAAACACTTTGACTAAAACTTAATAGTAATTGAGCTTAAAGTAAAAACTGTGTTGAAACAAGAAAATAAAAGATAAAAAAAAAAGAGGGAAACATGGTAGAAAATAGTCAATATACAAGTTGGTCAACAAACAGCATTGTTTTAAAAAAATAAGACATGGGTTGACATTTAGGGGTAAGGTAGGTTACATGGAGTTAATAAGGTACCAGATACTAGGTACCAGGTATTAGGTAACAGGTACTCTATCAACATCAGAGGCCCCAGACTGTTCAACACGCTTCCACTACACATGAGGGGCATAATTGGCCGACCCCTCACAGTGTTCAAGAGAGAACTGGATAAGCACCTCCAAAGGATACCTGATCATCCAGGCTGAGACTCATACTTCAGGCTGCGAGCAGCCGCGTCCAACAGCTTGGTTGACCAGTCCAGCAACGAGGAGGCCTGGTCCACGACCGGGCCGTGGGGTTGCTAAGTCCCGAAAACACCTCAAAGTAACCTCAAGGTAAGGTAGCATCCGCCAACCAAGCCCCGTCACAATGGCAATGGGCTGGAAGGGGAGGGGAGATGAGAAAGATGAGAGGGCGAAGAATACTGCCCGGTGGAACTCCGGTGTTAATGGCCTGAGTGGGAGAATTGCGATCATTCAAAGAGACATACTAGAGCCTGTCAATGAACCAAGATTGTAGGTATTGGAGTGAGTGACCTCTTACTCCATAATGTTGTAATTTAAGAAGGTTAATGTGTTAACAGTGTCAAAAAGTCTTATGTAGTTCAACAAATAAATGAACAGGGTACCCATTTTTTCCAAGAGCTGCATATATCAAGTTAATCATACTAATCGGTGCATGATTGGTCTTTTTTGGGGCCTGTAGCAACTATGGCAAGAACAAAGTATAATTTGTTTTGCTAAATAGGAGTAAGGCTGCTTGTAGATTAAGTCTTTAAAATATTTTAGACATAACTAGCAGAATTGATATATGTCTGTAATTGTTGACTTCAGTGAGATTGCCACTTTTATGGACAAAGGTTAGTAATGCTTTTTTTTTAGAATATCAGGAAAGATTTGGAGTTCAAATGATTTGTTGTAGAGCAATGCAATGGCTGGAGCTAAAAATCTAGATGCTTTTTTTTTGCAAATTATGGTATCTGTGCATGGGGTTCATTCATCCACTGCAAATTACCTTAAGCCCATCATTAACCAACAAAATTCTGCTATCAGAACTATAAAACTGTCTTCAAACAACACACAGAATCTCTCTTTAAATCCCTGAACATGTTAAATATACAGTCGCTCTACACATTCTTTTGAGCTATTTACATGTACAAAACCTTGTTCCTAAATGCTAATCCTAATCTGAAACTCTTCATTGATAGATGTAATGGAACCCATGAGCACCACAACATAAATAAATATCCCTTTGATATAAATTGACAGTCATACTAATATAATTGCCAGTCAGGCTTATGTAATTCACAATCATCCTAATATAATTGTCAGTTTGGATAATATATTTGTCAGAGAGGATTATGCCAGTCAGGCTAATATAATTGCCAATCAGGCTAATATAATTGGTAATCTGGCTAATATAACTTCGAATCAAGCTTTTTCACCCACAGGGTTATTGATCCATGGAACTGCCCACCCGCCAAAAACATAGCTGCCAAAACTGTGCTGAATTTCAAAATATAAATGGAAAAGATCATCAAGGCAAATGGGGGAACACGAGGGGGGGGGGGGAATTCAACAAGCCGCTGAGCTGACTTCCTGTTCTCGTCAAGGCCACTAGAGTCAGTGGCTCTCGGGTAAATCAGGTAAATTATTATTCCCAGACAATTACTGCATAACTGATAAAGTTAGGCTAGAGTAATATAAATTTCTGGTAAATTTAGAGTGATATAAATTTCTAGAGTAATATAAATTTAAATTTCATAGTCACTTCACTGACAGTTATAAATACCAGTCTGCCATCAATAAACTCTTTGGTGAAATATTTATAATCATGAGAAGAACTCATAAATAGGCCTAAACAAAAAATAAAGAATGAACATCAGTTTGCATATGAATCTGATGAGAAAATTCCTTGATTAACATACATTTCCCTACCAATCAAATGGTCTCATCTTCAGTACGTCTCAGACTGTCTTTTACACCAACTCCAATGCTAAAAAATTTTACAACAAAATGTCCATAACTTAGCTACAGAATATATTAAATTTTATATAAATTTCCACACAGAGCAAAAACAAAGCACATTATTATTTACATAAATATGAAGAAAAACATTTAAAGCTTTGTTTTATCTTTACTAAACTAAAGAGATATTTCTATACTTATAAGCAATTTCAAGTTTTCCAAAAGTGACAGCTTCTCTAGTTCTTGCTTTGTCATCTAACTTTCATAAAAGAACAATATAGTAAAATATCTTCAGGTTTTTACCTTTCATGGTGAAGTGTTTTTCACAAACGAAATATAATTACCTCTATAGAACATCCAACTGACATTGTGACAGCACATTGTTAGATTAAAGGTAAGTTAATATACCATTATGTGCCTCATTATCCTTCAACATTCTCCTAATTATCTTCCACACTCAAAGTGTTTAGCCTATTATCTGCATGTATCATCTTGTGCCTCTTCATATTGCAAAGCTGACTGAATTTCTTACCACACTCTGGACATTCATGAGGTTTGTCACCTGAATGCACTAACATGTGAGTCTTCATATTTCCACTCTGACTAAATCTCCTTCCACACTCTGGACACTCATGAGGTTTGAGTCCTGAATGCACTAACATGTGCTCTATTATAGTTCCACGTTCTCTAAATTTTTTACCACACTCGGCACATTGAAAAGGTCTCTCATCCGCATGCACCATCCGGTGTCTCTTCATATTTGCGAGAAGGCTGAATTTTTTCTCACACTCTGGACACTCATGAGTTTTGTAACCTGAATGCACTAACATGTGAGTCTTCATATGTTTAAGGCGACTGAATCTCTTCCCACACTCTGGACACTCATGAGGTTTATCACCTGAATGCACTAACATGTGAGTCTTCATATGTTTAAGGCGACTGAATCTCTTCCCACACTCTGGACACTCATGAGGTTTATCACATGAATGCACTAACATGTGGGACTTCATATCTCGAAGACGAATGAATCTCTTCCCACACTCTGGACACTCATGAGGTTTGTCACATGAATGCACTAACATGTGGGACTTCATATCTCCAAGACGAATGAATCTCTTCCCACACTCTGGACACTCATGAGGTTTGTCACCTGAATGCACTAACATGTGAGTCTTCATACTTCCACGCTGACTGAATCTTTTCCCGCACTCTGGACACTCATGAGGTTTATCACCTGAATGCACAAACATGTGAGCCTTTATACTTCCACGGCGACTAAATCTCTTCCCACACACTGGACACTCATGGGGTTTATCACCTGAATGCACTAACAAGTGCTCTATTATAGTGCCACGTTCTCTAAATTTTTTGCCACACTCGGCACATTTAAAAGGTCTCATCTGCATGCACCATCCTGTGAGTCTTCATATTTCTAAGACGACTGAATCTCTTCCCACACTCTGGACACTCATGAGGTTTAACACCTGAATGCACTAACAAGTGAGTCTTCATATGTTTAAGGCGACTGAATCTCTTCCCACACTCTGGACACTTATGAGGTTTATCACATGAATGCACTAACATGTGGGACTTCATATCTCCAAGACGACTGAATCTCTTCCCACACTCTGGACACTCATGAGGTTTGTCACTTGAATGCACTAACATGTGAGTCTTCAAATGGTCAAGACGACTGAATCTCTTCCCACACTCTGGACACTCATGAAATTTGTCACCTGAATGCACTAACATGTGACGCTTCACATTGTCAGGACGGGTGAATACCTTCCGACACTGTGGGCACTGGTGAGTCTTCATCTTCTTTATGACAGGTGCAGTTTGTGTGAAGGTTTTCTCCTCCGGATGTTGGGAGAAGCGTCAAGGCTTGAGTGTTGTTTCTTAGAGTTAGACTTGATGTGAGCACTTGGCGGTCAATGGTGGTACTTGTTCTTTATGATAGGTGCAGTTTGTGTCAAGGTTTTCCTTTAATGCTCGTGCTGGACATCACCGGCTGCTAAAATGGCGGCGGTTGTTTACCCTCTCATCACCTAAGCGTTCCAATGTTTTGGTCTGGTTCCACATATCATTTTGTCTTACTTCTTATTTTTGTTTATAAGTGGTCAATTACAATTAACAATTGTATTTATCCTCATGTTTACCAATCATAGAATGTAATTGGAAGTGTTTCTTTAAACATAATGCTCACGATTATACTTTTTTAAAGGAAACAGCTCTCCCATAGTGGATGTGCTCCGAACCATAATGAAACGCGATACTTGGGTCAACCAAAGTATCGCGTTTCCAAACGGGTCGTCCATGTTGGAATAGAAGAACGGCGAAAAAATATTATTGAAAACCTCTTGATAACTTATTAAACCAAAATTATTTATTAGTCAGAAGAGAGACAGAAATGGGATCTATTTTTATAACATCTACCAGATAAATATTTTAAGTAAAACCGAAGATATTTGTAGTTTTTTTGTTTTTTGTTTTGAGATATATACAAGAGTTGTTACATTCTTGTACAGCCACTAGTACGCGCAGCGTTTCTGGCAGGTCCCTGGAATACGATCCCCGCCGCGAAGAATCGTTTTTTCACCCAAGTACACATTTTACTGTTGCCTTAAACAGAGACTACAGTTAAGGATTTGCGCCCAGTAAATCCTCCCCGGCCAGGATACGAACCCATGACATAAAGCTCACGGAACGCCAGGCGAGTGTCTTACCACTACACCACAGAGACTGTTTGTATAAATTGTTTGTATAGTTGTATAAAAGTGGCAGATTTCTTCGTTCGTCGAGCACGAAACTCGCCGTATTCATCTCAGAATAATGCTAATTTCTGTAGCGAGTTAATCTTATACTCGCTCCATTATCTCATTATCTTCATAGCATAACTAATTACAGAAGCTACAATCCTTTCCCCAATACTCTCCTCACCTTGTTGGAGGGAGCTGAGGTGTAATCACCATATAACCCAGCGATGGGAGAACAGCAAGAGAGTACAATCTCCAGTCAAGAATGTAGTACTCGGCTTGGGCAGTGCTAGTCGACCCAAGACGCTACAGCTTCGACACAGAGCAGACAGCAGGCTACGACCGCATCCAGCTACAACGCTCTCGCTCCCCGAGTTCAGACACTCGCAATTCCTAATCGAGCCGCCACGCTCTCCCGCATAGAGCTCCACGACTCGGGCCTCACTCAGCTCTCTGCTCTGCTCCAGGCTTCGTCTCAACGTCTACGATACTGCTGTATCCAGGACTACTAAATAAATATGAAACTCACTAAACACTGTGTATCTAATCTACCCAACAACGTAACATAATCTTACGTTACATTGGTGACCCCAGAGAGTTTCGACGATACCCAGCCACGATGGACTACAACATAGTCTCCGTGGTGTAGTGGTAAGACACTCGCCTGGCGTTCCGCGAGCGCTATGTCATGGGTTCGTATCTGGCGGGGAGGATTTACTGGGCGCAATTCCTTAACTGTAGCCTCTGTTTAACGCAACAGTAAAATGTGTACTTGGATGAAAAAACGATTCTTCGCGGCGGGGATCGTATTCCAGGGACCTGCCCGAAACGCTACGCGTACTAGTGGCTGTACAAGAATGTAACAACTCTTGTATATATCTCAAAAAAAATGGATTCTCACTGGACCTTCACTCCTGCTGTTGCTTGCTGTGGACTGCTGCCACCTGTCACGGAACGCTGCCAACACCCTCGCCACAGCTATGATTTTCACCGCTATCGTCTCTGCATTTTCATCAACTACAGCTTCCTGCACAGTGAGCGTTACTTACTCATCTGACAGTTTCATCAGCAACTACATCATGTGGGATCTACAGCCTGTCCTACCGACTCTCCGTCGCTGCCAGGGCACTGCTTTTTCTACAGGGACTCCCACGACAGCTGCTCTTTCGTCAGATTCATCTACACGTACACTGCATTCTGATACTCTGCCGACTCAAGCATCTTGGACCTACAGCTTGCGTTTCCGACTCTTCGTCGCCTCCAGGACAATTCAGCTCTAGCAGTGATTCCCTCGTTGTCCTAACTACGTGCCTACATTACCTCCTATTGTCCTGGTGCCCGAGCCCATCCGCCCCGGATCTAAATGCTCCACCAGCGACCCAAGGACGCAACAATCATGCACATTCTTCTCTCCTGCAACACCGAGCTTGTCCACACACTGCCTGCATCTTTTGGTACCGGACTACATGTTCCACAACGACCACGTATTTTTTGTTATATTGTTTTGTAGCGAGTAATATTGTACTCGCTCCATTATCTCATTATCCTAATGCATTACTAATCACACAAGCTACAATCCTTTCCCCAATACTCTCCTCACCTTGTTGGAGGGAGCTGAGGTGTAATCACCATATAACCCAGCGATGTGACAACAGCAAGATAGTACAGTCTCCAGTCAGGAATCTAGTACTCGGCTTGGGCAGTTCTAGTCGACCCAAGACGCTACAGCTTCGACACAGAGCAGACAGCAGACTACGACCGCATCGAGCCGCCACGCTCTCGCTCCCCGAGTTCAGGCACTCACAATTCTCAATCGAGCCGCCACGCTCTCCCACATAGAGCTCCACGACTCCGGCCTCACTCAGCTCTCTGCTCTGCTCCAGGCTTCGTCTCAACGTCTACGACACTGCTGTATCCAGGACTACTAAATAAATATGAAACTCACTAAACACTGTGTATCTAATCTACCCAACCACGTAACATAAACGTACGTTACATTGGTGACCCCTGAGAGTTTCGACGATACCCAGCCACGATGGACTACAACATGGGCTCTCAGTGGACCTCTACTGCTGTTGCTTCCTGTGGACCACCTCGTGCCACCTGTCATGGAACGTTGCAAACACCCTCGCCATAGTTATGATTTTCATCACGATCATCTCTGCATTTTCATCTATTACGGCTTGCTGCTCCACGATCGCTACTCACTCATCTGACAGTTTCATCAGCAACTACATAATGTGGGATCTACAGCCTGTCCTGCCGACTCTCCGTCGATGCCAGGGCTCTGCTTGTCCTACAGGGACGCCCACGAAAGCTGCTCTTTTGTCAGATTCATCTACACGTTCATTACATTCTGATACTCTGCCGACTCAAGCACCTTGCGCAGTACAGGACTTACAGCTTGCGTGTCCGACTCTTCGTCGCCTCCAGGACAATTCAGCTCTAGCAGTGATTCCCTCGTTGTCCTAACTACGTGCCTACATTACCTCCTATTGTCCTGGTGCCCGAGCCCATCCGCCCCGGATCTAAATGCTCCACCAGCGACCAAAGGACGCAACAATCATGCACATTCTTCTCTCCTGCTACATCGAGCTTGTCCACACACTGCCTGCATCTTTTGGTACCGGACTACATGTTCCACAACGACCACGTATTTTTTGTTTTCTTCCATTCCCTGGCAGGGGGAGTCCTGTAGCGAGTAATATTGTACTCGCTCCATTATCTCATTATCTTAATGCATTACTAATCACACAAGCTACAATCCTTTCCCCAATACTCTCCTCACCTTGTTGGAGGGAGCTGAGGTGTTATCACCATATAGCCCAGCGATGTGACAACAGCAAGATAGTACAGTCTCCAGTCAGGAATGTAGTACTCGGCTTGGGCAGTTCTAGTCGACCCAAGACGCTACAGCTTCGACACAGAGCAGACAGCAGGCTACGACCGCATCCAGCTACAACGCTCTCGCTCCCCGAGTTCAGACACTCACAATTCTCAATCGAGCCGCCACGCTCTCCCACATAGAGCTCCACGACTCCGGCCTCACTCAGCTCTCTGCTCTGCTCCAGGCTTCGTCTCAACGTCTACGACACTGCTGTATCCAGGACTACTAAATAAATATGAAACTCACTAAACACTGTGTATCTAATCTACCCAACAACGTAACATAAACGTACGTTACAGTTTTCTTCCATTCCCTGGCAGGGGGGAGTCCTGTAGCGAGTTAATCTTATACTCGCTCCATTATCTCATTATCTTCATTGCATAACTAATTACAGAAGCTACAATCCTTTCCCCAATACTCTCCTCACCTTGTTGGAGGGAGCTGGGGTGTAATCACCATATAACCCAGCGATGGGAGAACAGCAAGAGAGTACAATCTCCAGTCAAGAATGTAGTACTAGGCTTGGGCAGTGCTAGTCGACCCAAGACGCTACAGCTTGGACACAGAGCAGACAGCAGGCTACGACCGCATCCAGCTACAACGCTCTCGCTCCCCGAGTTCAGACACTCGCAATTCCTAATCGAGCCGCCACGCTCTCCCGCATAGAGCTCCACGACTCGGGCCTCACTCAGCTCTCTGCTCTGCTCCAGGCTTCGTCTCAACGTCTACAATACTGCTGTATCCAGGACTACTAAATAAATATGAAACTCACTAAACACTGTGTATCTAATCTACCCAACAACGTAACATAATCGTACGTTACATTTCAAGCAAATTCGTTAATAAACGTAAGAGTTTTATATGCCGCAAGAAACATAGAAATATAAGCTTCACTTTAAATACCTTACCATGGGTATATTTAAATTTAAAGAGGAGATATGTATATTTTAATAATCGCTGAGCTCCGACCCTGCACAGATCGATGGACGGAGCAATTCTCTCGCGCAGATCAATGTTCAAAAAAAAAAATCAAAATGTTTATTTAGGTAAGGTACATACATACAAGTGATTGTACAGAGTGATGGAGTTATAGATAGGGCTAGTACATACAATGCCTAAAGCCACTATTACGCAAAGCGTTTCGGGCATGAAAAACTTAAATGACTAAGGCTTAAGACTAATTGAGCATAAGGAATAAAATGAGTTGAGAAAAAAAAACAGTTAAGAAGGGGGGAACATGGCTGAAAAAGCAGCACATATACAAATCGGTCGACAAAACAGCGTCATTTAAAACAAAAACAGACATTGGTTGACAATAGAGGGGTAAGGCAGGTTACAGGGAATTTATTAGGTATAGCTTCGTTTTTCTCTTAAACTGGTTGAGAGAGGTACAGTCTTTTACATGGTTGGGAAGGTCATTCCACATTCTGGGTCCCTTAATTTGTAAAGCATTTCTAGTTTGATTAAGTCGTACTCTAGGAATATCAAATAGGTATTTCTGGTGTGGTGCTTATGGGTTCTGTTGCAACCTTCTATGAAGCTTTTGAGGACAGGATTGGCATTACAGTTCAGCGTTTTATATATGTATAACACACATGAGAGAATGTGCAGTGACTTAATATCTAACATATTCAGAGATTTGAGTAGGGGTACCGAATGATGTCTGGGGCCAGAGTTGGATATTGTCCTAATAGCAGCTTTGTGTTGAGTGATTAGAGGACGTAAATGATTTTGGGTAGTAGAACCCCAAGCACAAATACCATAGTTGAGATATGGATAGATGAGGGAGTAATAGAGAGTCACCAGGGCAGGGCGGGGTACATAATATCTGATCTTAGAAAGAATGCCAACAGTTTTTGAAACTTTTTTAGATATATTTAGAATGTGTCCCCGGAAATTCAGCTTGTGGTCAATGAGAACGCCAAGGAATTTGCCATCTAATTTGTTACAAATTTGGGTATTGTTTATTTTGAGATTTATATGATTAGAGGATTTATTGCCAAACAGAATATAAAAAGTTTTGTCAATGTTAAGGGTGAGTTTGTTAGCAGTTAGCCAAAGATGGACTTTCTCTAGCTCAGTATTTACTGTGGCATTTAGAGCAAGGGGGTCAGGACTGGAGTAAATGAAGGTTGTGTAGTCAGCAAATAGAATTAGTTTGAGGTGTTGGGAGGCATTAGGAAGGTCATTAATGTAGATGAGAAAGAGGAGAGGACCAAGTATGCTGCCCTGAGGAACACCAATGTTGATGGGTAGGGTGGGAGAAATGACCTCTGATTGCATAAAAGCGGAGATTTTTCTGAAAAGGGGGACAAAGAAACATTTGCGCAGCGCCTTCCGCGGCCTGCGCGAGAAGGTCTGGGAGCTTAATTATAAATTGGGATGGAATGGGAGGCTCTGCCTCACTCTCACCGTCAACACAACAGTGCTCGAAACTCCTCCCGTCACAACGTCGGACCACGCGCGAGATGGACAACACGACGGCTACCCCGGTCCCAGACCTCTCTCTACTGGACGTTTTGGTACCCTCGACCTCGCAACTTGCTTCGGCAGGGGCCTCCTGCCCCACACTTCTATCGCCAAGCCGATGCCTAGCAGACGATGGCCTGGCTGGGGGTGTCCCGGCCGAGCGCGTCCCCTGGGGGCCAAGCCCAGCTGTGACGCCGGCTCAGCTGATGACCCGGTCAGCCTGGTGGAGGTGTTTCACGCCGATGACTCATGGCCTTATGTTTATGCATTTAATTAGTTTGTTACCTTAATTAATAGCTGCGGCTATTAAACACTTAAACGAATACACTATTTTAACCAGTTATTTGTGGTTACAGCTTTCCTGTTACGCTGGGCTGACTTTGACCCACCAGATGTGATTCCTGATGATGACCCATGGCCTATAATTCCATTTATTTATTTGCTAGTTAATTTAACTATCCGTTTGTGGCTTTCAATCATCTATTCAACCTGCTATTTAACCAGTTATTTGTGGTTCCTGCTTACCCATTATGTCATGCTGCCATTGGCCCAGCGGATGCGATTCCTATTGATGTCACTTGGCCTATAATTATTTCATCTATTATTTTTAGTTAATTTATTTATTCATTCGTGGGTCTTACTCACCTATTCAAACCCGCTAATTTAACCAGTTGTTTATGGTTACTGATTACCCGTTACGTTCTGCTGCCGTTGGCTCAGCGGATGTGTTCCCTGACGTTGACCCATGGCCTATAATTACTTCCTCTACCATTTGCTTGTTAATTCAATTACTTGTTTGTGGTTTTTGATCAATTTTCAAAACCCGCTCTTTAACCAGTAATTTATGGTTAATAATTACCCATTACATTATGCTGCTGATGACCCAGCAGCTGCTGGGCCAGCTGGTGGTGTCCCAGCTGAGTGTGTCCCCACGGGGCCAGCCGCCCGCGACGTCCCAGCTGATGTGGCCTCGGATGTCGACCCAGCAACAGATGGCCCAGCTGCCATGGGGCACGATCCAGCGGTTTTATTATTCCTATTTATTTGGATATCCCTATTAATTAATTACTGTAGCCAATCTTCAAGTATTAAATCACTCTAATTTTCACCAGTTATTATGGCGCAAAATTACCCATTATGTCCTGCTGACCATGACCCAGCTGGTGGTGCTCCAGCTGTGCATGCCTCCTGCGGGCCCACCCCGCCAGCCCAAGTGCCGGCTGCAGTGGCCCCATATGATGAACCTGCAGTTGCTGGCCCAGTTGCCATGGGGCACGGCCCAGTGGCCGCTGTACTGACTGATGTGCTCACAGGATGTATGTTCCAGACTTAAGTCTGGCCGATGTAGACGGCATTGTTGAGTTAGTTACAGGTTAATAATTAACATTATGTTATGCTGCTGTTGCCCCAGCACCTGTTAGCACAGCCGATGGTGTTCCAGCCGAGTATGCACCCGGGGGCCCAACCCCACCCACTGATGGGGCCCCAGACGACGATCCAGCAGGTGATGGCCCAACTGCCATGGGGTACGGCCCAGCGGCCGGTGTCCCGACTGATGTTTGATGTCCCGACTGATGTTTGATGTCCCGACTGATGTTTGATGTCCTGACTGATGTTTGATGTTCCGACTGATGCTTGATGTTCCGACTGATGCTCGAGGTTTTGACTGATGTTCCCAGGACGCTTGTTCCAGACTTAAGTCTGGCCGGTGTTGCCGGCATTATTTAGTTATTTATGGTTACAATTAAACATTATGTTATGCTGCCGATGTCCCTGCACCAGCTGCCACAGCTGGTTGTGTTCCAGCTGTGCATGTCCCCTGCGGGACAACCCCGCCCGCTGAAGTTCCGGCTGAAGTGGGCCCATATGATGACCCAGCAGCTGATGGCCCAGCGGCCGGTGTCCGACTGATGTGGTCCAAGGACGCTTGTTCCAGACTTAAGTCTGGCCGGTGTCGCCCGGCATTATTTAGTTATTTATGGTTCCAATTAACCATTTTGTTAAGCTGCCGATGTCCCTGCACCTGCTGCCACAGCTGGTTGTGTTCCAGCTGAACATGTCCTCTGGGGGTCAAGCCAAGTTGATGAAGTTGACTCACCATTGCTACAGCAGCTCCTGGCCTGTCCCGGCCGCTGTTGTCCTGGGAGTTGTGGTCCCCACTGACGATCCAGTGCCTGAAGGCGCGGATGGTGCTGTTCCCGCCGCGCACGCCCAGCTAAGTACCGTCACGGGTACGGTAAGTACGGCTGTCGGTAGGCGCCACAGGTACAGGTTGGGTCGTCGACGCCCCTCAATAGTTTATTAATTTATTACAGTCTGTATGCCTGGGCTTGGCTGTGCAGTCATGTTGCTTACTATGGTTACATTTATGTGGTTATCAGTGCGCGGGCTAAATGTTTACGTTTAGCCTAGCACGTTTTATTGCTACATTTGATGCCTTGCCCATATTGCATGTCCATGTTACTTCTGCTGTCTTTACAGTCAGGTTGTTTAAACTTTAGCTTTGCCTCTTACGTTATTAACTACTCATAAACTTCCTACGTTTGGTGCATTGCTCATGTTGCATGTCTAGGTTACTATTGCTGTCTTTGCAGACCGGTTGTTTAACTTTAGCTGCCTTTAAGTTATTAACTAGGGTGCTTTGGATGCACTAGTTAAAGTACTACGGGCCCTCGCCTCTTGTGTAAAGTTATTAAGTAAAGTCAGCTGGGATGTGCTGTTGCAGTCTTCTTCTTACTTACTTGTTGTTTAGTTATTTACAGGTAATAATTAACCATTATGTTATGCTGCCGATGTCCCAGCAGCCGCTGGCACAGCTAGTGGGGTTCCAGCTGAGTATGTCCCGCGGGGGGGCCACCCCCACCGGCTGATGTTCTGCCTGATGTGGTCCCAGACGACGATCCGGCAGCTGCCATGGGACACGACCCGCGGCTGATTCTGAGGTTGCTGATGTGGTCCCTGCCGATGGTCTAGCGGCCGATGGGCCAGCTGATGGTGTTACAGCTGAACACGTCCCCTGGGGGCCGAACCCGGCTGCTGATGTTGTCGCAGCCGATGCTATGGCAGGTGATGTCCTGGCGGATGTGTTCCCCGCCGATGGTCAAGCGGCCGAAGGCTCAGCCGGCGGTGTTCCAGCTGAGCATGCCCTTATAATTATTCATCAGGGGTGCGATAAGTTTCAGCTATTGGTAAGTGCCACAGGTTCAGGATCCGTCGTTGACGTCCCTCTTAATTTTATTACCTTACTTTACGCCTGGTATTTGCTGCACATTTATGTTGCTTACTACCGGTTGCAGATAGGTAGTTTAACATTTTGGGCTAAATGTTTACATTTAGCCTACCACAATTTCATACTACTTTGGATGTATTGCTTATCTTTCATGTTTGTTACTTTGCTGTGTTTACAATTTTGGTTGTTTAACTTCAGCTTGGCCTTAAGTTAGTAACTAAGGTCGGCAAGGATGTGCTAGTAGCGGTGTTACGGGCCCTTGCCTCTTGCTCCAAGATTTCCTGGCCCTGCATTTTGATTAAGTTTCCCTGGAAATTTATATCAGTATTCTACGGTTAGCTCTGGCTACATATGTATGTGACTTACTACTAATTACATTTATGTTGTTAATTGAGCTCATTGCCTCGAAGCTACTAAGTCAGGTCAGCTAGGATGTGCCAGTTGCTGTGTTACAGGGTTCACGCCTCTTGCTTCACGATTAACCAAACTACTGTTTTACTTTACAGATTTTACATTCACGGTTGTTAGCTTTCGCTTCTCGCCAGAAAAGTTATTAAGTAATGTCAGCCGGGATGTGCCAGTTGCAGTGGTGGTGGCGCTGACGTCCCAGTTCCATGGTTGATTCCCGGTGGCCGATGTCCCGGCCGGTGGCGCCGCTGTCCCAGCTGCTGCTTCCCCAGCTGCCGATGTTCAAGATGCTGATGACACGGCTCATGAAGCCCAGCTGCAGCGTTCCACCTGACGTTGTCCCTACCAATTTATCACTCTTTCCAGCCTTAGAGTAATTTATGGTATTCCCAGCTTCATGCCCAGTTCCCGTTATTCTCTACTGACAGTTATATTCCAGGCTTTTGCCTAACTTGTCTTGCAGCCAGACCCCTACTTACCACTGAAGTCTTCCCTAGTGGCCAGTTGACGCTCTTTCCTATCTCCATCAGATGTTGATGCCCAGCCGCCGATGTCCAGCTGCAGGTGTCCCAGGAGTGATGCTCCAGCCGCTGATGTTCCGGGGCACGATTTTGCAGTTCACCATTTGGCAACGGTCGTTAAGTTAATTCATTATTTGCACAATTTTGTCTCTTGCTGCTTGCGTTATACACGCTAAGTTAATGTGGGTAGGGTTAAGGTCTTCCATCGCTGCTTGATTCTTTAACTTATAAAACCCTCGCTCTTCGTATTTGACTTA
>WNGS01007591.1:0-17650 GCA_020271785.1 Procambarus virginalis
TCTTACAAGCAACACTGCGTATCCGAGCAGGTAAATAAACTACATAAGACTGGACATCACGGGCCCTACACGGTCAAAAATGCAAGACCAGCATCAGCAACCGTAACACTATTACAGTCTAGCCCCTCACCCTGAACCACCACAGAGACAGTAAAGCAAGAACATAGGGATTTAATTCTTAATAATTATCCCTAATGGTACAGTACAGCAAGAACAATCTGCTTATGTTCATGCATGTAATAGCATATTAATATCTATAATGTTTCATCCACTTGTTCAACTCAATCACGTCCTGTACCACCTTACCCAAAGAGAATATTAGCCTTTGCAAGAGCATGGTAAATCTGTCTTTGAAAGTAAGGAGTGCCTTGGCGCAACGCATCCTTCGGCGTCAGACCACAATAAAGTGTGAAAATGAACTTTGTAGAGTTAATTTCTCAACTTCCCTCGACAGTGAAGAAAAACATAAGAAGTATTGAGAAGATTCGTGTTAGAATTATTAATATTACCCTTTCGGTAGAGCGACGGTCTCGCTTCATGCAGGTCGGTGTTCAATCTCCGACAGTCCAAGTGGTTGGGCACCATTCCTTTCCCCCCGTCCCATCCCAAATCCTTATCCTGATCCCCTTCCAAGTGCTATATAGTCGTAATGGCTTGGCACTTTCCCGTGATAATTCACCTCCAACCCTCCCTCCCTCCCACCAGTCAGGTGTGAGAACCGTGGCAAGAGCTACAGGTCCACGAACAACACAGAGACTAACGACATAGTTGGGCGTGTAAGGACAGGTTTGGAAACAGTGTTTTTGATTTATGGAACAAATTGTCGGGTAACATAATAGACGTGGCGTCGACAGATTGTTTCAAGCGTAGGCTAGACGTATATATGAACGAGTCTGGCTGGAGAGACACAGAAGTTAACTCGTATGAGTCAATAGGCTTTCTGTAGCATTTTTAAATTCTTATGTTCTAACGAAGTGGCTAAAGTTAGCACGTTCTTACAATTTGAGAAGCGTCAAATTTAATGTGATTTGACAACCGAAAGCGCAAAAACCTTTAATTTGCACTAATACGTCGTGTTTTTTTTTTTAGGCTTTGTGGTGGTGAAAATGACTAGCCTTGAGCCAGATGAGTTAGAGAAGTTGTGAGTGTTCATGAGGACGAGCCCACCGCGGGGCTCCACCCATGCTAGTCACACCATAAGCTCCACTCTTACCAATCCCACAGTCTTATATGATTTGGGAAATATTTGGCCTCCAGTTTTAAATATATGAATGATTGATGAAGCGCTCCGTTGCCAACACCGCTGCCAATGGACCTCCAATATAATATATATATATATATATATATATATATATATATATATATATATATATATATATATATATATATATATATATATATATATATATATATGTCGTACCTAGTAGCCAGAACGCACTTCTCAGCCTACTATGCAAGGCCCGATTTGCCTAATAGGCCAAGTTTTCATGAATTAATTGTTTTTCGACTACCTAACCTACCTAACCTAACCTAACCTAACTTTTTCGGCTACCTAACCTAACCTAACCTATAAAGATAGGTTAGGTTAGGTTAGGTAGGGTTGGTTAGGTTCGGTCATATATCTACGTTAATTTTAACTCCAATAAAAAAATTGACCTCATACATAATGAAATAGGGAGCTTTATCATTTCATAAGAAAAAAATTTGAGAAAATATATTAATTCAGGAAAACTTGGCTTATTAGGCAAATCGGGCCTTGCATAGTAGGCTGAGAAGTGCGTTCTGGCTACTAGGTACGACATATATATATATATATATATATATATATATATATATATATATATATATATATATATATATATATATATTTATATATATATATATATATGTTATTAAATATGACCGAAAAAGTAAGATTAATAATTCTAACACGAATTTTCTCAATTTTCCTTATGTTTGTTTTTACTGATGACGGTAAATGAAAAATCAATTCTCCAAAATTCATTCTTTATTTCTTAGTCTGACGCGACACTTGAGCGCGTTTCGTAAAACTTATTACATTTTCAAAGACTTTAGTTACACACACACAGAACAACTATAACTGAACAGAGTTTAAACAGTTTTTCTTTTTATACCTGCATTTGGGTGAGGTGACATGTTACAATGGTTTGGGGTGAGGTGAGAACAAACACAGAACACGAAACAATGGGTATAAGCTAAAGGGAAGAATAGATCTGTAACTGCAGAAGGCCTATTGGGCCTATTGGCCCGTATTTCTTGATGTTTCTATATTGGAGCGGAGTCTTGAAGTGGGTAGAATATAGTTGTGCGTTAATTGGCTGTTGATTGCTGGTGTTGACTTCTTGATGTGTAGTGCCTCGCAGATGTCAAGCCGCCTGTTGTCGCTGTATCTATCAATGATTTCTGTGTTGTTTGTTAAGATTTCTCTGGTGATGGTTTGGTTGTGGGAAGAGATTATATGTTCCTTGATAGAGCCCTGTTGCTTATGCATCGTTAATCGCCTGGAAAGAGATGTTGTTGTCTTGCCTATATATTGAGTTCTTTGGGGCTTACAGTCCCCAAGTGGGCATTTGAAGGCATAGACGACATTGGTCTCTTTCAAAGCGTTCTGCTTTGTGTCTGGAGAGTTTCTCATGAGTAGGTTGGCAGTTTTCTTGGTTTTATAGTAAATCGTCAATTGTATCTTCTGATTTTTGTCTGTAGGGATAACGTTTCTATTAACAATATCTTTCAGGACCCTTTCCTCCGTTTTATGAGCTGTGGAGAAGAAGTTCCTGTAAAATAGTCTAATAGGGGGTATAGGTGTTGTGTTAGTTGTATCTTCAGAGGTTGCATGGCGTTTCACTTTCCTTCTTATGATGTCTTCAATGAAACCATTGGAGAAGCCGTTGTTGACTAGGACCTGCCTTACTCTACAGAGTTCTTCGTCGACTTGCTTCCATTCTGAGCTGTGGCTGAGAGCACGGTCGACATAAGCGTTAACAACACTCCTCTTGTACCTATCTGGGCAGTCACTGTTGGCATTTAGGCACATTCCTATGTTTGTTTCCTTAGTGTAGACTGCAGTGTGGAAACCTCCGCTCCTTTCCATGACTGTTACATCTAGAAAGGGCAGCTTCCCATCCTTCTCCATCTCGTAAGTGAAACGTAACACAGAATTCTGCTCAAACGCTTCTTTCAGCTCCTGCAGATGTCTGACATCAGGTACCTGTGTAAAAATGTCGTCAACATACCTGCAGTATATGGCCGGTTTCAAGTTCAAGTCGACTAAGACTTTTTCCTCAATAGTACCCATGTAGAAGTTTGCAAACAGGACGCCTAGGGGAGAACCCATAGCGACCCCATCTACTTGCTTATACATGTGCCCATCCGGGCTCAAGAAGCCCTTCTTGAGCCCGGATGGGCACATGTATAAGCAAGTAGATGGGGTCGCTATGGGTTCTCCCCTAGGCGTCCTGTTTGCAAACTTCTACATGGGTACTATTGAGGAAAAAGTCTTAGTCGACTTGAACTTGAAACCGGCCATATACTGCAGGTATGTTGACGACATTTTTACACAGGTACCTGATGTCAGACATCTGCAGGAGCTGAAAGAAGCGTTTGAGCAGAATTCTGTGTTACGTTTCACTTACGAGATGGAGAAGGATGGGAAGCTGCCCTTTCTAGATGTAACAGTCATGGAAAGGAGCGGAGGTTTCCACACTGCAGTCTACACTAAGGAAACAAACATAGGAATGTGCCTAAATGCCAACAGTGACTGCCCAGATAGGTACAAGAGGAGTGTTGTTAACGCTTATGTCGACCGTGCTCTCAGCCACAGCTCGGAATGGAAGCAAGTCGACGAAGAACTCTGTAGAGTAAGGCAGGTCCTAGTCAACAACGGCTTCTCCAATGGTTTCATTGAAGACATCATAAGAAGGAAAGTGAAACGCCATGCAACCTCTGAAGATACAACTAACACAACACCTATACCCCCTATTAGACTATTTTACAGGAACTTCTTCTCCACAGCTCATAAAACGGAGGAAAGGGTCCTGAAAGATATTGTTAATAGAAACGTTATCCCTACAGACAAAAATCAGAAGATACAATTGACGATTTACTATAAAACCAAGAAAACTGCCAACCTACTCATGAGAAACTCTCCAGACACAAAGCAGAACGCTTTGAAAGAGACCAATGTCGTCTATGCCTTCAAATGCCCACTTGGGGACTGTAAGCCCCAAAGAACTCAATATATAGGCAAGACAACAACATCTCTTTCCAGGCGATTAACGATGCATAAGCAACAGGGCTCTATCAAGGAACATATAATCTCTTCCCACAACCAAACCATCACCAGAGAAATCTTAACAAACAACACAGAAATCATTGATAGATACAGCGACAGCAGGCGGCTTGACATCTGCGAGGCACTACACATCAAGAAGTCAACACCAGCAATCAACATCCAATTAACGCACAACTATATTCTACCCACTTCAAGCTCCGCTCCAATATAGAAACATCAAGAAATATGGGCCAATAGGCCTTCTGCAGTTACAGATCTATTCTTCCCTTTAGCTTATACCCATTGTTTCGTGTTCTGTGTTGTGTTGAAAGTTTGTTTTCACCTCATCCCAAACCATTGTAACATGTCACCTCACCCAAATGCAGGTATAAAAAAGAAAAGCTGTTTAAACTCTGTTCAGTTATAGTTGTTTTGTGTGTGTGTAAACTAAAGTCTTTGAAAATGTAATAAGTTTTACGAAACGCGCTCAAGTGTCGCGTCAGACTAGAAATAAAAATGAATTTTGGAGAATTGATTTTTCATTTACCGTCACCAGTAAAAAGAAACATAAGGAAAATAGAGAAAATTCGTGTTAGAATTATTAATCTTACTTTTTCGGTCATATTTAATAATATATATATATATATATATATATATATATATATATATATATATATATATATATATATATATATATATATATATATATATGCAATTGACGATCACTAAACACTGATCATTTGTATGCGGAAAAACCACAAAGAAATGGAGAAGAGAGATGAACGTTTCGGCTTATTAAGGCCGTTGTCAACACCAGACTGACTAAAGAAAGAGAGAGTGGATACAGGCCAGCACCATGGAACCTGACCAACCCAACTCTAGGCAAAAGAATTACCAGAAACAGGAGAGGTCAAAGAGGATTAAGCGGTCAGAGAATAAGGAATAAGATTAAAGAAAAGCCTCATGAACACACAATAAATGAATATAAAATCTTACCGCCCCATCCTCATATAATATGACCACTTTCTTGCAATAGAAGTCACCACTTCACACGGCCCCCTCATCGTCTGCCCCGCATATCTACCACCTAGACTGGCCTACCTCCCCTCCGTCCCTCTGAACAGACTGCTCGACAGGAACCTCCCTCTTATCAAAGCAGGAGACCTGAACGCCCACCATCAGGCCTTATTCAACGCGCCCGCCAGGCCTGACCTCAAGGGCAGGCAGCTATTCCACCTAATGCAAAACCGGGACCTCTCCTTCCAAGGCCCCCACTTTAAGACGTTCTTTTCGGGCAACCGGAGGGGCACTCCTGACATAGTACTGACCAACAGAGACTGTGACCTGTTCCACTGCAGAGTAACCCCAGGCAAGAACGTGGGGTCGGACAACATCCCTGTAGTCACAACCCTCCAAGCATCCCCCTTCAGGTATGTGGCACCTCCCAGGCCCAGACTGGAAACCATACGTGCCAGTTACTATGACGCCTTCCTTGCTGAAGACCCCATCATTGAGTTCGAAAACCTCCCAATCCAAACAATCGACCAAGCAGTAAACACCATCCACAACCGCATCCAGCTCGCAACCGAGGCCACTTGCGAAATATCCAACACAAGAACCTACCACCAATATAAACCGACCCGTGAAATCAGAGGAAAAATGAATGAGTACCAGCGAGCCTGCTAAAGCCACTACCAAACTGGCCAGCCACCAGCGCTGTCCCTACAAACACTCAGAAGAGAAACCATAGACCTTACGCTGCCTCACAAGAGCTACATATGGGGAGGCAGGCCAACCAGTACAAAAGGGAGCCGGGAGCTTTCTGGCGCAAGATCAGACAGCTCTTGGGATCGGTTAACCCCAGCCTCACCCACCTTGTCCACACATTCCTTGACGAAGATGACGAGGAGCAGCAAGAAAAAATAGAAGATCCACAAGACCAGGCTCACCTCATGGGCGCAGTATGGAAGAAGACACTCACGGCTTCTAACAGCAGAGCCTTCAACATCACTCACTTTGAACGTGTTAACCAATGGACAACAGATAACGCCGCCTCCCTTCATAGCACCCCTCTGATAGACCTGACAACCCTACAAGACGGCCACCTTCTAACAAGACCCATAACTATGTTAGAGATGAGAGGAGTCATCAAAAGCATTAGAGATAAGGCCCCTGGACCTTCGGGGATTAAAGCATTGCAGATCAAACTTCTACCAGGCAATCTTCTGCAATCCCTTCTCAACATATTCAACGCTATGCTGGCATCGGGTCACATGCCTGTTGCATTCAAGTCAGCCAAGATGATATTCATTCCCAACCCAAGAAAGACCCCCACCAACCTGGCAACTACCATCCAATCTCCCTCTTAGACGTAATAGTCAAGTGCTTTGAAAAAATCATGTCAAACCGTCTTAACTACTACATGGAGTACAACAACCTCTTCACTGAAAGACAGTTTGGCTTTCGAGCACATAGATCAACCCAGCACGCAATAAACATCATATACGACGCTGTAAGCTCAATTCGCAAGCAAAGGCAGGTAGCTTTGATTGCGACGAGGGACGTACACAAGGCCTTCGACAGCCTTTGGCATGATGGTCTTGTGTACAAATTAGCAGACTTACCAGCGCAAAACTGGACCCTCCTCAGGCTGATCAGAAATTTCCTAAAGAATAGGCAAGTTACCCCCAGCTTCAAGGCGAAAGAGGCCGCAGCCTTCACCCCAACAGCTGGAGTCCCCCAAGGGTCATGCTTGAGCCCCGTCCTCTTCAACATCTTTGTAAACGACCTGCCCCAGCCAGAGTATAGGGACACCATTATCGTGCAATTTGCGGACGACGTAACACATGAAATAACATCTAACCCAAGCAGCCAAACGACCAAGCATGCAACTGTAACCCGTAAGGCAAACGTAGAACTAGCCAGGACAGCTAACTGGGAAAGGAAATGGAGGATCATCACTAACCCAGAAAAGATCCAATTAAGCACTGTCGGCTGTATGGCCTTCTCAATCGAAAATGAGGGGGGATAAGAATCAGGGGCGAACCCATAGCCATCTCAAACTCCAACACAGTGCTCGGATACAACTTCAACAGGCTACTCAACTCCTCCCTGTTTGTTTTCCAGAAGACAGCGATGGCCCGAGGTTCGCTGGCGAGGCTCTTCCGCTTCAAGCAAGCCCCATCCCACATCAAGCTCCACCTGTACAGAATGATTATAAGGCCTAGCCTGGAATACCCTTACGTCCCCCTGAACCTCACCAACATGCTGAAGATCCAACGGGTACAAAACAAAGCACTTCGCTTTGCGGAGGGACTGACACTGATGGACAGGGTAAGAACTGACCAAATCCATGAGACGCTCAACATGAAGCCAATGAACATCAGGCTCAGCTACCTGGCCAGAAGACAGCTGTACCGTATGAAGAATATGTATATCCCAGACCCCGAAGATCCCTACGTAGCAGAAAACACGACCAGCGACTACGAGATCCGCGAACCACCACACAGAACCAGAAGAATCACTCTCCAACAAAAAGTGATCAGACACATCCACGATGAGGCCTTCCCAAGACCTCAAATACTAAGCGGCCTGCCAGACGACCCAGATGAGTGGCCCATCCCGGACCCGATCTACACCAAATGAAGAATAAAGGAAATAAATAAAATACCAAAAAAAAAAATAAATAAATAAATAAATAAATAAATATAAACAAATAAAACTACTACAAAAAATATAAAACTATCAGAAGTGTAACTACCGTGATGTTGCTAAGATTAACCTCCCTCAGCCAACTCCATCGGCTCTAGTGCTTTAGGACACCAACAAGGTCACAAACACTAGCCCCCCCAGCCAATGTACTGACAACCCAACATAACACATACGCAAACAAACGACACATACACATATGTCAACCCATGGTGGACAGGCCACCGAACTTTCAAACCTCCTCTCTCTCTACATCCGCATCCTCTTCCTGAATTTCATCTCCCCATCCCTCTACCTCCCCCATCCTTTCCAAGCCCTTTGGACATCAAAGCTAAAAGCTATAAAATTGTAATGAGACATTGTAAGCCTCCCATTCAGAGTTCTTTCTTAAACTGTTGTGCAATATTGTAACTTAAAACAGGGTCAAGTTTGTACATACCAGTACTAACATTGAGAAGATTTGGACATTGACTAATTAGCGCAGACTCAATTAAATTCCGTTCCACAAAGCCATTGCAATTGGCAATGCTTTTCGCCCCATCCCAATTAATAGTGTGATCACACAAACTTGTATGTAGATACAAAGCATTAGACGTTTGGGCAGTTCTTATACTATAAGCATGTTGGGACATACGTAAATGTAAGGATTTTCCTGTTTGTCCAAGGTACACAGACTCACAATCATTGCAGGGAATCGAATACACACACAACCTGCTGTACCAGCGGAGTTATTTATTAAATTAGACTTGATCGTATTATTAGTGAACACCAAATTGATATTAAGGTTTTTAAAAACTGGGGAAAGTTTCTCAAATCCCATCGCATGAGGTACCACCAATGAGTTTCTATTTTCTGGTTTTGCTTTGGAGACATTATTATAAAACGTACGTTTAGCTTTCCCAAATGAACAATCCAAAAACATCTTAGGGTACTGTAAACTCTTCCCAATTTCATATATTTTAGCTACGTCTTCATCAAAAAACTCAAAAAACTCGATGAAACATTCCTGAAAATACTGCCTGTTTAACTTTGCTATGATGATTCGAATAATAATGAACAAACGACCCCACGTTGGTAGGTTTTCTATACACATTAAATTTGAACCTTCTATTGACTCTATGAATCATAATGTCCAAAAACGGAAGAGTATCATTCTCCTCATTTTCGCATGTGAATTTTATTGAAGGTACCAAAGAATTAAGTTCATTAAAAAAACAATTTGGTCTTGATCACTCGGCCATAAGCACAAAATATCGTCGACATACCTAAACCAGACTACATTAGAGGGGATAATCCTGGATAAGATCTTTGTTTCGAAGAACTTCATGTACAAATTGCTCAAAACTGGGGAAAGGGGATTGCCCATAGCCATTCCAAATGTTTGTTTGAAAAATTTTCCATTGAAACTGAAATAATTGTCTTTTATACATAATTTGATAAGTTCCAACATATTATTGGTCTGCAAACTCAAATTATATTTAGGCAGTTCCTCACGTAGGTATTCTAACAAATCATCAACAGGTATTTTAGTGAATAAAGCAGTCACGTCAAAACTTACAAGTTTAAAATCAAAATTCAAATTTAGTGTGGAGAGCTTATTAATTAAGTCTACATTGTTAGTTAAGTGCGAGTTAGAAATAGTACCAACGATAGGGGACAAAACTTTAACCAACCACTTAGAAAGTTTATAAGCCGCTGAACCAACTGAACTAATAATCGGTCTAATGGGATTAAGAGGTTTATGGGTTTTTATAAGACCATACATATAAGGTAGACAGGGAATCTGTGTACCTTGGACAAACAGGAAAATCCTTACATTTACATATGTCCCAACATGCTTATAGTATAAGAACTGCCCAAACGTCTAATGCTTTGTATCTACATACAAGTTTGTGTGATCACACTATAAATTGGGATGGGGCGAAAAGCATTGCAAATTGCAATGGCTTTGTGGAACGGAATTTAATTGAGTCTGCGCTAATTAGTCAATGTCCAAATCTTCTCAATGTTAGTACTGGTATGTACAAATTTGACCCTGTTTTAAGTTACAATATTGCACAACAGTTTAAGAAAGAACTCTGAATGGGAGGCTTACAATGTCTCATTGCAATTTTATATTCATTTATTGTGTGTTCATGAGGCTTTTCTTTAATCTTTTTCCTTATTCTCTGACCGCTTAATTCTCTTTGACCTCTCCTGTTTCTGGTAATTCTTTTGCCTAGAGTTGGGTTGATCAGGTTCCATGGTGCTGGCCTGTATCCACTCTCTCTTCCTTTAGTCAGTCTGGTGTTGACAATGGCCTTAATAAGCCGAAACGTTCATCTCTCTTCTCCATTTCTTTGTGGTTTTTCCGCATATATATATATATATATATATATTATATATATATATATATATATATATATATATAATATATATATATATATATATATATATATATATATATATATATATGTCGTACCTAATAGCCAGAACGCTCTTCTCAGCCTACTATGCAAGGCCCGATTTGCCTAATAGGCCAAGTTTTCATGAATTAATTGCTTTTCGACTACCTAACCTACCTAACTTAACCTAACCTAACTTTTTCGGCTACCTAACCTAACCTAAGCAATAAAGATAGGTTAGGTTAGGTTAGGTAGGGTCGGTTAGGTTCGGTCATATATCTACGTTAGTTTTAACTCCAATAAAAAAAAATTGACCTCGTACGTAATGAAATGGGTAGCTTTATCATTTCATAAGAAAAAAATTAGAGAAAATATATTAATTCAGGAAAACTTGGCTTATTAGGCAAATCGGGCCTTGCNTATATATATATATATATATATATATATATATATATATATAATATATATATATATATATATGTCGTACCTAGTAGCCAGAACGCACTTCTCAGCCTACTATGCAAGGCCCAATTTGCCTAGTAAGCCAAGTTTTCATGAATTAATTGTTTTTCGACTACCTAACCTACCTAGCCTAACCTAACCTAACTTTTTCGGCTACCTCACCTAACCTAACCTATAAAGATAGGTTAGGTTAGGTTAGGTAGGGTTGGTTAGGTTCGGTCATATATCTACGTTAACTTTAACTCCAATAAAACAAAATTGACCTCATACATAATGAAATGGGTAGCTTTATCTTTTCATAAGAAAGAAATTAGAGAAAATATATTAATTCATGAAAACTTGGTTTATTAGGCAAATCGGGCCTTGCATAGTAGGCTGATAAGTGCGTTCTGGCTACTAGGTACGACATATATATATATATATATATATATATATATATATATATATATATATATATATATATACATACATATATATATATATATATATATATATATATATATATATATATATATATATATATATATATATATATATATATATATATATATATATATATATATATATATATATGAATTTTTAATAATATGGTACTATCTACAATGAAAACTGATTAAATCTCAGCTGTGACAGAGGGACGTAGACGCAGTCCACTGTACGCCAGCCTGGAAAACAGTTTGAGATAGTGATACTTGGAGCACGTGAGGTTATGGCGGTCACACACTTCCTCAAGGGTGTTGCACCATGCTGCAATAATGATACTTCCGTAATTTCCACCCCAAACTAGTATTCACACACATATAAGGTAATATCTAAATATTTGGAGGGGAAAGAGCTGAATTTACATGGGATTATTTTTTACGCCCGCAGCATAACGACATGGCACCTACATGATCTTTATTAAGAGCTCGTTAAATAGAACAAGTGTGGTAAAAATGCCTGCCGAACTGGTGTCCGTGATTCTGGTAAGGTGCGTCCTCAATCTGGCATCCAGGGATGTCAGGATGTTTTCAGGATGGTGAGATTTGTTGGACCGCTTCGGAGTACCTTCACGCTTGTTGATCGAAAATGGCGAGAGTCCTCTCTCCTCCCTCCCGAAAATCGCGCATGCGCAGTAGCTCAGCGTGAGGATTCGAGCATAAATTATATTTATCTATTAAAGCTAAATAGGGAAGGGGGCATTTATGAACACTCTTGATGGTTTAGATAAATACTTTATGTGGTGATGTTTGATTCTCACAGTGCAAGTCAGTTAATGTAGACTGCACAAATAAAACAATACTTGCTTGGCGGTGGAAATGATGTTAGATTATAATATGATTTACTGGAACAGCGGTTAAGCTGGGTAAAGAAATTCCAGTAAACTGTTGTATACTAAAGGTAAAACTATTACTAAATAATTATTCATAATAAAGGAAAGTAAATGGTTGTACTTGTGGAAATCTACTGGTATATGGAAATTTTATCTTTCGTGCGTGGCTGACGCAACACTACACAATTCTAGGAGAAATTACATGATGTTCCACAACCTAATACAGTAAATTCTACAATACTAAGCTACATATTATTAGTGTTAGTTAATTATTACACTTAATACAGGAAATACATCCTGTTGTATTAAGGATTAGTAAATGAATATTAGATGTGTATGAAGCCTAATACAGGAAATACATCCTGTTGTATTAAGGATGAGAATAACTGTTGGAAATTTCCAACACTGTACATAGCCAAGAGATTATCTTTGTTCATATTTGTTTTCAAGTTAATTAAAGTTTCATTGTTCATATGATTTGTTTTGAGTGTTTTTCCCTTTTGCTTGACCACAGGAGGCAACAGCCACGCAGTCAACATTTTTTTTCTCTTTTTTTTTTTTGTAAATGTGATTGGCATTGACACCAGCCATTGGGAGACCTGCCGAACACCTACATACATTTTTCTTTTTTCCATCACATTTAATGGGGGCCTGTCCTAGGAGCCTCACTCAGGTACTGATACTAGAACATCAATTTGTGGTAAGTGTACTTGGCTTTGATACAGTTGCTTTTCAATATTTTCATAACTTTTAATATTTATATGGTGCTGTGTATTTTGTGCATTCCGAGGGTAACATATTGTGAGTGTTGGATAACTGTGGATTACGTGGTGACTAGTGGCCTCAGTCACGCTCTTAATTGGTCGTTCATCCCCCAGTGTTATTACTCATGTATTCCACCTTTTTCGTCCCTAGAATATTTCTCAATTACGACAGATCATCACTTTGGTACCCTGGTACTTCGAGATGTCTTCGGGCCACGTACCCTATCTTCTGCAATCCGACCGAAGGAGGATAAAGAGGGCCATAGTTCCTCTAGCACGGACTACGCTGTTGAGTTGGGCAGCAACAGCAGTTCTCGTCACCAGTTGACACTCGCACCTCTACACGTCGGTCAGAGATGATGATATTTACTCAGGTAGGGAATTTGCTTTCTTTTTTCAGAGCACAAAGAACGCTAATTCTGTAAGTATCATTTAGTTAAGTAGGAAACCCCTTGCTTCTGTCCTATAGAGACCCGGCAAGGTATCCCTACATTATTGGTATCCCTTTCACTTTTGATACAATTAAAAGTTTCATTTGTTCTTGAACTATCAGTTTCATTAATTAGTAGGATTTTCTTGCCCTTATTCTCATATATTGAGTACCGGGTACAAGATTTCCTGCGATTTTGAATAATCATTTACCATCTATTATTAACGTGAATTGTTTTTACACTAACGATTGAATTTCCACAGGATAGTTACCAGTTGCCACGTCATCCTGTTACTGACACTTGTAATATCACAGGTATATTCGCTGTACATTTATTTGCTATCTCAAAATGTTTCGTCTCTCAGCTTTTCGTAGTGATCCAGCAAGTGAAGTAGGGAACTTAGTTCGTGCCAAGAGGATGGAATTACAAGCTCTAGCACATGAGTATCACCTAGATGTTCCCCATGGAGCCAACAAAAGTGACTTGCGCAACCTTATCCTGGACCACCTCTTAGATGAAGGAATTATAGACTCTGATTCTCACGACAACTATTCTATTGCAGATCAGCATGCTCTGGCAACTATTAAGTTAAAGCTCGAACTAGCTAAAGTAGAGCGTGAACAACAAAAAGAAGCTCTACAACAACAGAAAGAAGCTCTCCAGCTAAAGAAAGAGGCTGCCCTAAAGAAAGAACAGGAACGCGAGGCGGCCCTAAAAGAACGCGAGGCTGCCCTAAAGAAAGAAGAACAGGAACGCGATGCTGCCCTAAAAAAGGAAGAACAAGAACGCGAGGCTGCCCTACAACGTGAGAGGGAACAGCTTGAAGCAAGAAAACGTCACCTGGAGATGCAACGTGAGCACGATAAGAAGCAAGCTGATAGTGTCCTAGAATATCGTCGACATGAACTCACCTTGGAAACTACACACCACACTCAGCGCCAACAAGCTACAGCTAGTCTTCCTGTAAGCTTTAATGTCTCCCAGGCAAGTAACTTAATGCCACCATTCGTTGAGACAGAGATAGATGTGTTTTTTACTACTTTTGAGGCCCTAGCTAAAAAACTTAGCCGGCCTGAAGATCAATGGTCTACACTTCTCAGAGTGCATCTCACAGGTAGAGCTGCGATTACTCTCGCTACCTTAGCGTTTGAGAATGACTACCAGAACCTAAAGCAAACAGTTTTAGACGCCTACCTTCTCTCCACCGAAAGATACAGACGAAAATTCCGTGATTATCTAAAGGCAAGTACCACCACCTATTTAGAATTTGCCAATACTAAGAAAAGATATTTCATGAAATGGCTGGAAGCAGCACATGTTTCTACATTTTCAGACCTTGTTAACCATATTCTAGTCGAAGAATCCTTACGACGTATTCCTACTCCCATCCGTCTTCATTTAGCGGATAAGGAGGAAACCGACTACATCAGATGTGCAAAGTCGGCTGACACCTACAGCCTTATACACAGATTGACAACTGACACATCTTCCAGTAAGAAGTCTTGGTCTAGTTATGACAAAGTGAGTACCCACAAGGCGAGCTCTCAATTATATTGTAAGTATTGCAAGCACTATGGACATACCATAGATAAATGTGGAAAAGCCCAATACAAAGGCTACCGTGAAACTCCTAAACCCAAACCAGCTTCTCCTAAGTCCGGTAAGCCTGTGATGAATGTTGGTGTTCCTGTTAATGATCTTTCTCTCTTCAGCAAACACCTGTACCCTGGAACTGTCTCTGCCAACAGTACAGATTCGGAGGGATGTTCTAAAGTGAAGATCTTGAGGTACACAGCGGGTCTTCAGTCAAAAATGTTCAATTCGGCTGTGCCTAACATCACCTACACCGGGGAGACGGTCCTTACCACTGACCTCACAGCTACCACTCCGTATCCACTCGCCAGAGTCCACCTGGATTGTCCTTTCATGACCGGTGAAGTCCAAGTTGCCATCAGAGAAAAGCCTTTGCGCATGTCAGGGGTACAACTTCTCCTGGGCAACGACTTGGCCAAAGATCTGCAACCTTCCAACTTGATCATCATGGACAAACCCAAGGTATTTGACTCGGTAGTGGAAAACCCATCTTGAAGTATGTTTCAGCAGAGGTCCAAGAAAGTGATGAAGTCTCTCCGGTTTTGGTGACAACCCGTGCGCAAGCTGCACGCTTGCAACCAGCTAACTCTACTGCTACCGCTGTCCCTCAAGACCCTCAGAATCAACCACCGAATCTTACTATGTTGGAGTTCCGTAAGTTACAGAGGGAGGATCCTTCATTAATATCATTATTCTTCCAGGCTGAGACTCAACCTGACAGTATCCCTGGGTTCTTCCTAGAGAATCAGTTGCTCTACCGCAGGTACAGACCCATTAAGCTGACGGAGGATGACTATTGGGCAAATGTCAAACAACTAGTAGTTCCCACCAGCCTACGGGACGATATTCTACACTTGGCCTATGGAGCACTTTCTCACTATGGTTTTAATAAAACCTATCACGGAATCCGAGAAGACTACTACTGGCCAGGTATGATTAAAGATATAAAAACTTATGTACAACAGTGTCATACGTGTCAGATGGCAGGAAAACCTAACATCCTAATTCCCAAGGCTCCTTTGATTCCGTAAGAACATTACGGCTGCTACGGTGGTGAAACAACTATTGAAGATCTTTACCCAATGTGGATTTCCAAGAGAGGTTCAAAGTGACTGTGGCACCAACTTCACCAGTGATCTCTTCAAGAAGACACTGGAAGAGTTCAACATCACACAGGTATTGTCCAGCCCCTATCATCCTGCTTCACAGGCTTTTCTTGAACGTAGTCATCAGACTAATAAAGCACTCCTAAAGAAATTTTGCAATGAAACCTTGAAGGACTGGGATAAACAACTTGACCTCATTATGTGCATTTTCAGAAGTCTCCCCAATGAGTCTCTAGGAGTATCTCCTTATGAGATGCTCTACGGACGTAAGTGCTGTACTCCTCTCAAAGCTTTTAAAGACTCTCTACGTAATACCACCTTCAGTGACCCTCAGAATGTGCCCCAGTTTCTTCAAAACTTAAAACACATTCTAGAGAGAGTACGTAAATTTGCTAATGACAATCTATTGAAAGCTCTGGAGAGGAGGAAGACTCATTACGACCAAAGCAGCAAAATAAGGAAATTTTAACCAGGAGACTTCGTGTTGGCATATTTTCCTATCCCAGGTTCTCCATTGCAAAACAAGTTTTCAGGACCCTACCGCATCAAGGAGTGCAGAAACAAACACAACTACGTTCTTGAGACTCCAGATAGGCTGCGGAAGACCCAGTTGTGCCACGTCAACCTCCTGAAGCAGTATCAAGGTACTCCCCCCACTGTGTTGGTATCATCCCCATTTAATGGTCCATACCTCCACAGTGAGACCTTCCCTGCTTCTCCTCCCGAAAGCACTAACACTGAGTCAGTGCCTTCCAACTCGGAAATCCTAACTGATCTTCATACCTATTTGCAGGACTATAATAGTGCGCCTTTGCCATGTTCTAATCCCATTCTCGCCTCGCCAAATATCACGAAGCCTTTCATCCTCCATGTCGACGTCAGTGGTACCGGCATCGGGGCGTCCTGATGCAACAACGAGGCGAGGAGGTTCTACCTGTTAGCTACTACAGCTACAAGTTAAAACTACACCAGAAGAATTACAGCACTATCGAAAAGGAGCTACTCTCCATCGTCCTGAATTTGCAGCACTTTGCATCGTACCTACAAGGTGCTCGGTCTACCACCATCTACTCGGACCACAATCCCCTACGCTTCTTGCAGCAAGCCCAATTCAACAATCAACGACTTCTACGATGGGCTTTATATCTGCAGAATTTCAACCTGGAGATCTTCTACATCAAGGGTTCTGACAACATCATAGCAGACGCCCTCTCCAGAGTTTATGAGGTAGAGGCAGCTCCACCTACCACTCTACCATCTGAAGAAGTAACTTGACCCGTAAGAGCAGGCTTCGGAGGAGAGTTGTGACGATAATCTCTTTCAAGAGAGATTGAGCCTGCTCTTCCCTATATAAAGTTACTTACATATAAACAAGAATAAGATGCTACCTTCAAGATGCGTCTACCAGTAGCACAAAACGTTTTGGCCAGGAGGCAAAACGTACCGCCCAACTCCACACTCCCTCCACGCCGGCTCGTCTGTCGTCAACCAGCAAACAACCATTCCCAGCCTGCCTGGTTCTGATTGGTGACCAGCCGACTGCACACCTGCACCTCTGCACCTCAGCGCCCTCTACCTGAGTCGATGTCTGGGCTTGAT
>WNGS01007591.1:18650-30436 GCA_020271785.1 Procambarus virginalis
CCTAAAAGAACGCGAGGCTGCCCTAAAGGAAGAAGAACAGGAACGCGAGGCTGCCCTAAAGGAAGAAGAACAGGAACGCGAGGCTGCCTAAAGGAAGAAGAACAGGAACGCGAGGCTGCCCTAAAGGAAGAAGAACAGGAACGCGAGGCTGCCCTAAAAAAGGAAGAACAAGAACGCGAGGCTGCCCTACAACGTGAGCGTGAGAGGGTACAGCTTGAAGCAAGAAAACGTCACCTGGCAACCCGTCCTCGCAAATTTAATAAGTCAATATTGACTTATTAAATATGTGCATAGGTGACATACTTAACATAATAGTTTCCCTTGAAAATCTTCATAGAAAACACCGACATTACCTAACCTTGTTAGTATGTTAAGACAAGCATCTTATTGCTTCGTAATTACAATTATTACCTAACCTATACCTATAATAGGTTAAGTAACAATTGTAATTACGAAGCTATAAGATGCTTATTTTAACATACTAACAAGGTTAGGTAAGGTCGGTGTTTTCTATGAAGATTTTCAAGGGAAACTATTATGTTAAGTATGTCACCTATGCACGCAACTAATAAGTCAATATTGACTTATTAAATTTGCGAGGACGGGTTGCACCTGGAGATGCAACGTGAGCACGATAAGAAGCAAGCTGATAGTGTTCTAAAATATCGTCGACATGAACTCACCTTGGAAACTACACTCCACACTCAGCGCCAACAAGCTACAGCTAGTCTTCCAGTAAGCTTTAATGTCTCTCAGGCAAGTAACTTAATGCCACCATTTGTTGAGACAGAGATAGATGTGTTTTTTACTACTTTTGAGGCCCTAGCTAAAAAACTTAGCCGGCCTGAAGATCAATGGTCTACACTTCTCAGAGTGCATCTCACAGGTAGAGATGATTCAGACGAAAATTCCGTGATTATCTAAAGGCAAGTACCACCACCTATTTAGAATTTTCCAATACTAAGAAAAGATATTTCATGAAATGGCTGGAAGCAGCCCATGTTTCTACATTTTCAGACCTTGTCAACCTTATTCTAGTCGAAGAATCCTTACGACGTATTCCTACTCCCATCCGTCTTCATTTAGCGGATAAGGAGGAAACCGAGTACATCAGACGTGCAAAGTCGGCTGACACCTACAGCCTTATACACAGGTTGACAACTGACACATCTTCCAGTAAGAAGTCTTGGTCTAGTTATGACAAAGTGAGTACCGATCAGGCGAGCTCTCAATTATATTGTTATTATTGCAAGAACTATGGACATACCATAGATAAATGTGGAAAAGCCCAATACAAAGGCTATCGTGAAACTCCTAAACCCAAACCAGCTCCTCCTAAGTCCGGTAAGCCTGTGATGAATGTTGGTGTTCCTGTTAATGATCTTTCTCTCTTCAGCAAACACCTGTACCCTGGAACTGTCTCTGCCAACAGTACAGATTCGGAGTGTTGTTCTAAAGTGAAGATCTTGGGGGACACAGCGGGTCTTCAGTCAAAAATGTTCAAATAGGCTGTGCCTAAGGACTGTCTCACCTACACCGGGGAGACGGTCCTTATCACTGACCTCACTGCTACCACTCCGTATCCACTCGCCAGTGTCCACCTGGATTGTCCTTTCGTGACCGGTGAAGTCTAAGTTGCCATCAGAGAAAAGCCTTTTCCCATGTCAGGGGTACAACTTCTCCTGGGCAACGACTTGGCTGAGGATCTGCAACCTTCCAACTTGATCATCATGGACAAACCCAAGGTATGTGACTCGGTAGTGGAAAAACCCCATCTTGAAGTATGTTTCTGCAGAGGTCCAAGAAAGTGATGAAGTCTCTCCTCCGGTTTTGGTGACAACCCGTGCGCAAGCTGCACTCTTGCAACCAGCTGACTCTACTGCTACCGCTGTCCCTCAAGACCCTCAGAATCAACCACCGAATCTTACTATGTTGGAGTTCTGTAAGTTACAGAGGGAGGATCCTTCATTAACACCATTATTCTTCCAGGCTGAGACTCAACCTGACAGTATCCCTGGGTTCTTCCTAGAGAATCAGTTGCTCTACCTCTGGTACAGACCAAGTAAGCTGACGGAGGATGACTATTGGGCAAATGTCAAACAACTAGTAGTTCCCACCAGCCTACGGGCCGATATTCTACACTTGGCCCATGGAGCACTTTCTCACTATGGTTTTAATAAAACCTATCACGGAATCCGAGAAGACTACTACTGGCCAGGTATGATTAAAGATATAAAAACTTATGTACAACAGTGTCATACGTGTCAGATGGCAGGAAAACCTAACATCCCAATTCCCAAGGCTCCTTTGATTCCGTAAAAACATTATGGCTGCTACGGTGGTGAAACAACTATTGAAAATCTTTACCCAATGTGGATTTCCAAGAGAGGTTCAAAGTGACTGTGGCACCAACTTCACCAGTGATCTCTTCAAGAAGACACTGGAAGAGTTCAACATCACACAGGTATTGTCCAGCCCCTATCATCCTGCTTCACAGGGTTCTCTTGAACGTAGTCATCAGACTATTAAAGCACTCCTAAAGAAATTTTGCAATGAAACCTTGAAGGACTGGGATAAACAACTTGACCTCATTATGTGCATTTTCAGAAGTCTCCCCAATGAGTCTCTAGGAGTATCTCCTTATGAGATGCCTACGGACGTAAGTGCCGTACTCCTCTCAAAGCTTTTAAAGACTCTCTACATAATACCACCTTCAGTGACTCTCAGAATGTGCCCCAGTTTCTTCAAAACTTAAAACACATTCTAGAGAGAGTACGTAAATTTGCTAATGACAATCTATTGAAAGCTCTGGAGATGAGGAAGACTCATTACGACCAAAGCAGCAAAATAAGGAAATTTAAACCATTAGACTTCGTGTTGGCATATTTTCCTATCCCAGGTTCTCCATTGCAAAACAAGTTTTCAGGACCCTACCGCATCAAGGAGTGCAGAAACAACCACAACTATGTTCTTGAGACTCCAGATAGGCAGCGGAAGACCCAGTTGTGCCACGTCAACCTCCTGAAGCAGTATCAAGGTACTCCCCCCACTGTGTTGGTATCATCCCCATTTAATGGTCCATACCTCCACAGTGAGACCTTCCCTGCTTCTCCTCCCGAAAGCACTAACACTGAGTCAGTGCCTTCCAAATCGGAAATCCTAACTGATCTTCATACCTAATTGCAGGACTATAATAGTGCTCCTTTGCCATGTTCTAATCCCATTCTCGCCTCGCCAGATATCACGAAGCCTTTCATCCTCTATGTCGACGCCAGTGGTAACGGCATCGGGGGCGTCCTGATGCAACAACGAGGCGAGGAGGTTCTACCTGTTAGCTACTACAGCTACAAGTTAAAACTACACCAGAAGAATTACAGCACTTTCGAAAAGGAGCTACTCTCCATCGTCCTGAATTTGCAGCACTTTGCATCGTACCTACAAGGTGCTCGGTCTACCACCATCTACTCGAACCACAATCCCCTACGCTTCTTGCAGCAAGCCCAATTCAACAATCAACGACTTCTACGATGGGCTTTATATCTGCAGAATTTCAACCTGGAGATCTTCTACATCAAGGGTTCTGACAACATCATAGCAGACGCCCTCTCCAGAGTCTATGAGGTAGAGGCAGCTCCACCTACCACTCTACCATCTGAAGAAGTAACTTGACCCGTAAGAGCAGGCTTCGGAGAAGAGTTGTGACGATAATCTCTTTCAAGTGAGATTGAGCCTGCTCTTGCCTATATAAAGTTACTTACATATATACAAGAATAAGATGCTACCTTCAAGATACGTCTACCAGTAGCACAAAACGTTTTGACCAGGAGGCAAAATGTACCCCCAACTCCACACTCCCTCCACGCCGGCTCGTCTGTCGTCAACCAGCAAACAACCATTCCCAGCCTGCCTGGTTCTGATTGGTGACCAGCCGACTGCACACCTGCACCTCTGCACCTCAGCGCCCTCTACCTGAGTCGATGTCTGGGCTTGATCCAGCCATTGAAGTCAGAATATCCTTGTGCTCTCAAGCTGTGAACAACCAACTAATATATGTCCTGTTTATTGGTGGAGGTTCTCAGCTAGCGCCCATATTCTCAGCACCTTTATTGCATTTTTGTCTTTATATTATTCCTAGAGTAAATTATCCCTATTCTTCAATTTTTATGTTATACTTTTTGACTTGTTTGTTTGCACTGTACATAGCCAAGGGATTGTCTTTGTTACTGATTTACTTTCCAGTTAATTAAAGTTTCATTTTTCATACTATGTGTTTTGAATGTCTTCCCTTACTTTACCACAGACAACATGTAAGCAGTCTCTCTTTTTTTTGTAAATGTGACAGGCATTGACACCAGCCATTAGGAAGACTGCCGAACATCTACACTCCTACAGGACACCTTAATCCGCTTGACAGTCACGATCGGACAAGAGGAAGTGATAGCCGAAGGTGTTTGAACCACTTCCCCGCCGGCACTCGGATGGTAATCTTGGGCATAGCATTTTATGAAATCACCTGAGTTTTCAGTTGCATATAGTCCTGGGGACCATTCAGGCTTGTTCGCATTTTTTTTTTTGAGATATATACAAGAGTTGTTACATTCTTGTACAGCCACTAGTACGCGTAGCGTTTCGAGCAGGTCCCTGGAAAACGATCCCCTGCCGCGAAGAATCGTTTTTTCATCCAAGTACACATTTTACTGTTGCGTTAAACAGAGGATACAGTTAAGGAATTGCGCCCAGTAAATCCTCCTGGCAAGGATACGAACCCATAGCGCTCGCGGAACGCCAGGCGAGTGTCTTACCACTACACCACGGAGACTGTTGTGTTCCTCACGTGTGCCCCAAAGAATGAGGTGATTTGATAAAATGCTATGCCCAAGATTACCATCAGAGTGCCAGCGAGGATGGTTCAAATAGCTTCGGCTATCACTTCCTTTTGTCCGGTCGTGATGGTCAAGCAGATTAAGGTGTCCTGTAGATACCAGTTGCATTGCTCCTGGGAGTATGGGTTCGAGTCACTTCTGGGGTGTGAGTTTTCAGTCGCATATAGTCCTGGGGATCATGCAGGCTTGTTTGCATTTGTGTTCTGCACGAGTGCCCCAAAGAATGAGGTGATTTGATAAAATGCTACGCCCAAGATTACCATCCGAGTGCCGGCGGGGAAGTGGTTCAAATAGCTTCAGCTATCACTTCCTTATGTCCGGTCGTGATGGTCAAGCGGATTAAGGCTTCCTGTAGATACTAGTTGCGTTGCTCCTGGGAGTATGGGTTCGAATCACTTCTGGGGTGTGAGTTTTCAGTCATATACATATATATATTTATATATATATATATATATATATATATATATATATATATATATATATATATATATATATATTATATATATATATATATATATATATATATATATATATATATATATATATATATATATATATGTCGTACCTAGTAGCCAGAACGCACTTCTCGGCCTACTATGCATGGCCCGATTTGCCTAATAAGCCAAGTTTTACTGAATTAATATATTTTCTCAAATTTTTTTCTTATGAAATGATAAAGCTACCCATGTCATTATGTATGAGGTCAATTTTTTTTTATTGGAGTTAAAATTAACGTAGATATATGACCGAACCTAACCAACCCTACCTAACTTAACCTAACCTATCTTTATAGGTTAGGTTAGGTTAGGTAGCCGAAAAAGTTAGGTTAGGTTAGGTTAGGTAGGTTAGGTAGTCGAAAAAACAAATTCAGTAAAACTTGGCTTATTAGGCAAATCAGGCCTTGCATAGTAGGCTGAGAAGTGCGATCTGGCTACTAGGTACGACATATATATATATATAAATATATATATATATATATATATATATATATATATATATATATTATATATATATATATATATATATATATAATTATATATTTGCTACAGTTTACAGAAAACACACACTTATATAACAATATACCAATCAGCGTTCGAAGACCTCGTCCAGCTCTTCAGGGGTCGGGTGCGTACCCAAGATACAGCACGCATTTCCCCTCTGAACAGCGACACTCAGGCGCTGGAACATGAAATTGGCCGCTCTTGGGTCTCTAGTTTCCCAATGATTTCCTCCCCCAACTCCTTCAGGAACTTAAGTGCACATTTACCCCAGGCGCTCAGAGTCTCAGAGCCTATCGGCACGAACCTGTAACAACGTTCTAGGTCCCTGTACTTGTTAGTTTTCTGGGTCTCCCTGAAGGTGGCCGCCCCGCCTCCCTCAGCTGTGCTGTAAGTTATTCTCGACCAGTGTTACGTTATCAGTAACCAGTAAGTTATCAGCCAATGTAAATGCACACATGTAGTCCCATACGACCTGTTTACCTTCCCTCCATGGCTGCAGGGTGACTCCATCTGGGCGTTTTTGGCTGTTGTCAGGCCTGCACAACTGAGGTTCCCTTTATGCTGGGCACCCAGCTGTAGTCAATCTTCTCTTGAAGATGTCACTGACTGCTTCATGTCTGGCAATCTTTCCCTGTGTCTTAAGACAGATGAGACCATGGCTGCCGTATTGGTCTGCCCGTGCATGGCCACAAATACACCGGTGCTCGGTGGAGATAGGGGCGGCAAGGCGCAGGGCAAAACCAATACTTAGGGTCCGATGGTCCAGGTGGGGCCCAAAGCGGAATTTGGGACTGCCAACAGGACGTCCTCGGCATGGGGTGCTTGCACAGCTAGAAAACGTGCTCTGTCCTTCCTGGAAGGTAAATCAAGCAATGATGTGGTGATGTTTTCCACTATGGGGCTATCCCGTTTGGACTGTTTGCAGTCATTTGGAAAAGTCGGTAGAGGGTGAGAGTTGACAAGAGTGTCCCACTGACTGGCTCCTTCCGCGAATTTGGGATCATGAATCCCATGGAGTCTCTTAGGTATTCCGGTAGAATTTCCTTAACTAACACCTGTAGCACTGGTCGAGGATAAGAATGTCGGCAATGCTAACTGTGCTGCCTTCCGAATACCTATTCCCCCAAGTCTAACTGGGAGCGTTGCTTGGTCCCATTGTGTAATGATCTCAGCCTGCAGGAGAAACGAGTCTCCCTCTTGAGAGTTATTCATCAAGCCTGACCTGACTAGAAGGTCCAGGAAATATAGAGGTGAAGATACAGATGTAAAATTGCTGGTTGGATTTGATAAACAATTTGAGATTATGGGCAGTAAATAAGAAAATAGATAAATGACTGGTTAGGAGATGTGGACAATTTGCTGGAGGTGTGAGGCTCGCTTAGAGAGGAGCTTAAGTCACTTGAGTACCAGACACCGCAAAGGGAAGCTGTGCTTCGTTTGAGCTCCTGTCAGAAAAGAACCCCAGTGATATAAATCTCCAAGAGAGGAGAAGGTGCAGACGTTCCAGCTGTGGAATCGAGCTGGAAACGTTGTGGTCTCAAGTCCTGAACGGCGAGGAGTGTTTATTAAGCCGCCCAGAGACATTTTCGTGGGCTGTGGGAGCGCCCTGATCAGACGCCGACAGAGGGATAGCACCCTCGACTAGACAACCTGTGGTAAGCACGATTCAAGCCAGTTTATAGTGATTACTTGTAGTTGGTCGTGTGCCCAGCGACAGTAGCGAGTGTTTATTAATAAGTTAGACATGTTTTGGTAAAGCAGGAGGCCTAAAATAAGAGAGTGGAGAGGGAGGAACGTCCTGGAGGACGGAGCGACGTCCGTCAACTCTGAGCGCTGGCAGGTGACTGAGGGAGTCCAGCTCCTGACGGCGGAGGACCTTCCCAGAGTGAGTGAAGACCGCCGGGCAAGGCGGAGCATGGACCTGCCCAAACGGGGGAGTCCACTCTCACAGCATGTAGAGAGCAGATAGATGTTGGAGGCAAACATATTGTGTGGTTATTTTTGTTTATGTGTTTAAGGGGAAACGTTTTTATTGGAGTGTCAATGGGTTGCAGGTTTGTCTTTGGGGAAGAAGTTGCTGAGAACTTCGAAGCCAGCAGTGAGGGAGTAGTTGATGAGACTCCAAGGTAGTGGAGGAGAGGACCTCGAGCTGTGAGGAGCAGTGAAGAGGAGTGTCACGTGCTTCTGTAGAAGTGGTGAAGCACCATAGTTGCTCGATGAAACTTCATGGTGTAGCAGCCAGGAGAGCTGTGGAGGACCCTAGTAGAAGTGGTGAAGCACGATAGTTGCTCACGGAAAACTTCATGGTGTAGCAGCCTGGAGGAGCTGCAGAGGATCCTGGTAGATAAACCCAGAAGAACCTGATGATGTCAGGGTAGTGAACTTCCAGATGTGGAAGGGAAGTTCTAAATGATTACTTGTAGGGAGGTGATAGAGTGTTTGGTTGTCATTAACGTGCAAGACGCAGTGAAAGGTGAGTGATTATTTGCCATTCTTGTGCCGAGGAGTGTTTACAGAAGTATAGAGTTACAGTCGTAGGCTGGATTACCTACAGATGTATGTGTTCTAGGACTGATAGGGTGATCGATTGATCATTGTTGTGTATCAAGGAACATTTTAGAATATTATGTTATTGCATTCATACGCTGATTTATCTTGCACATGTTTATATCTATATACCTATTTATATATCTAGATATATATATATATATATATATATATATATATATCTATATATATATATATATATATATATATATATATATATATTATGTCGTACCTAGTAGCCAGAACGCAATTGTCAGCCTACTATGCAAGGCCCGATTTGCCTAATAGGCCAAGTTTTCATGAATTAATTGTTTTTCGACTACCTAACCTACCTAACCTAACCTAACCTAACTTTTTCGGCTACATAACCTAACCTAACCTATAAAGATAGGTTAGGTTAGGTTAGGTAGGGTTGGTTAGGTTCGGTCATATATCTACGTTAATTTTAACTCCAACGAAAAAAATTGACCTCATACATAATGAAATGGGTAGCTTTATCATTTCATAAGAAAAAAATTAGAGAAAATATATTAATTCAGGAAAACTTGGCTTATTAGGCAAATCGGGTCTTGCATAGTAGGCCAAAAAGTGAGTTCTGGCTACTAGGTACGACATATATATATATATATATATATATATATATATATATATATATATATATATATATATATATATATATATATATATATTATTAATTATGACCGAAAAAGTAAGATTACCATCTGAGTGGTTCAAATAGCTTCAGCTATCACTTCCTTTTGTCCGGTCGTGATGGTCAAGCAGATTAAGGCGTCCTGTGGAAACCAGTTGCATTGCACCTGGCAGTATGGGTTCGAGTCACTTCTGGGGTGGGAGTTTTCTGTTGCATATAGTCCTGGGGACCATTCAGGCTTGTTTGCATTTGTGTTCCTCATGTGTTGCCCCCAAAAATTGGGTGATTTGATAAAATGCTATGCCCAAGATTACCATCCGAGTGCCGGCGGGGCAGTGGTTCATATATATTCGGCTATCACTCCCTTTTGTCCGGTCATGATGGTCAAGCGGATTAAGGCGTCCTGTAAATGCCAGTTACATTGCTCCTGGCAGTATGGTTCGAGTCATTTCTGGGGTGTGAGTTTTCAGTTGCATATAGTAATTGTTTTGTTCACTTTCCGCTTAAGGTCTTCCACAGGGTTCCTCGTGATTCGTTGAAATTTGGAGTCATCATTAAGAATATCGCTAATTTTGTTCATGTATTCTTGGGTAGGAATCAATACGCATGCTGCTGTCTTGTCGGCTTTTCTTATTGTTACGTCTTTCAGATTTTGATTTGGAAGACCTTAAGTGGAAAGTAAAAAACAATTACGGCAATCAACGCAAAGAAAGGTAGTGTGCATTTCAATAAACTTCAAGGCGACTATGGCTTAGGATATGCCTACGGCAATGTTAAGACACATAAACCAGGTAACCCACTACGCCCTATAATCAGCCAAATACCAACTCCAACTTATCACCTGGCAAAAAACTCAATGAACTCCTAACTCCATACACTCCATGTAAGTATAGTCTACAGTCATCAGCAGATTTCCTAGAATTAATCAAATCTACCCAGCCCGATGGAATCATTGCTTCCCTGGACGTGGAATCCCTATTTACAAACGTCCCAGCCGACACAACCATAGGAATGATACTGGACAGAGTATACAGAGACGAGAGCACCCCCAAATTAGACATACCTGAGCCACACTTGAAGAGTCTTCTCGAAGCATGCACAAAGGAAGCCCCTTTCATCAGTCCACAAGGAGATATGTATTTACAAACAGACGGAGTAGGAATGGGCTCTCCCTTAGGAGTTTTATTTGCTAATTTTTATATGGGAACCATCGAAGACAGGGTCTTCAGTAGCAGACAAAAACCAACTGTATATTGCCGTTATGTAGATGACATATTCGTAATAGTAAAAGACTCAGATGAACTAATTGACCTAAAAAGACATCTAGAGAGAGAGTCAGTACTCCGAATCACACATGAAAATAGTGAAAATAACAGTCTGCCATTCTTGGATGTACTAATAACAAAAACAGGAACCTCTTTAAGCACCAACGTATATACCAAGCCCACCAACATAGGATTATGCCTGAACGGTAGAAGTGAGTGCCCCCAAAGATACAAAGCCAGTGTTCTCAATGCTTATATTCGTCGAGCGCTTACCTACTGCTCTGAATGGAGTAACGTGAGTAGAGAGTTTGAAAGAGTAACTCAGGTATTGGTGAACAACGGATATAGCAACGCGGAAATAAACGCTGCTATAAGAAGACACTTGGACCGCTGGTATAATCCAGAACCTAGAGCAGAAACCACAATACCTCCAATAATTATATTACAAATCAACCATGCACAGTGAACATATAAAAGAGGAAAGAATAATGAAAGAAATAATCCGTAAAGGAGTAAAAAGCACTACTCCTAACCAAAACATAAACCTGATAATATTCTATAAAACCAAGAAGACTTCCGAACTCCTTATCAAAAACAGCCCGAAGCCGACAGAGAACCCTCTACAGCATCAAGCGTTGTATACATGTACACTTGCCCCCACGAAGGATGTAACCTTCAATCTAAGTACATAGGTATGACGTCGACCAAGCTGACGAGGCGTTTGACATGCCATCTTCAATCAGGTGCCCCTAGGAATCACATGAGACAAGCCCATGACACACCCTAACAAGAGAAATGTTGAACAAAATACATGCTAATAGACAAAACCCAAGATGCAAGATTACAAATTGTTACAGAATGTACAACTTTGATATCAAAAAATCGCAATCCACATAAGAATAGAACAACCTACCATGAACACCCAAATCACGGAACTATTTACTCTACCCACAATGAGAGTAAGGACAAGACCAGAACATAACGATGCCAACACAGAAGACAATGTTCAACATAACAGCCAATTACACTGGATTAATCTTTGTATGTAGATACCAGCTGCCTCGTATGGGCAATAGGCCTTCTGCGGTTACCTCTATTCTATGTTCATATGTTTGACCCCCACTTTTATCCCCTATGTATCCCCTATGTTTTTCACATTTATTGTCTTATCACCTGACCCAGTGCGGTATAAAATCAACCACATTGTAAATTTCTTCACTTGAGAATGAACCATGGAGGTTCGAACGTTGTGCATATTGTATAAATAAGTGTAATACATTCTATAGTAATTCACCTCTTTTCTTCACCCGGAATTACGAAAGAGTTTGGAGAACTCCTATTTCAGCTAAGCCCTGATGCTAAGAAATAGTTAGAGGGATAGAAGCCCTAAATCAGAAGATAGTAAATACAGAATATGCGGTCATATTTAATGAGACAT
>WNGS01007596.1:0-10855 GCA_020271785.1 Procambarus virginalis
TAGTTCTTCCGAGTTGATAAACTGTTTAATAAATGTCAAGATAGCAATCGAAGATTGAGGAAAGATGCAGAGGTCTGTAAGTAGATGTGTAAATGCTTGTTTGAATCTTCGTCCTGGCTTTGTTAAGAATATTTTGGCGTGGGGGGGGGGGGGGGGGGCCGATGTTAACAATCAGCCGAGGTGGTCACGCTATCGTGATCATGCTATCAAGGTGATCACGCTATCAAGGTAATCACGCTATCACCACACACCCTTCCTCCCAGGTCGGCCTTGAGGAATAGAAGAACTCGCGATACCAACTACAGGTAAACCTACAGATTGCATTATTTTTCAACACTATATTATTTGTCTGAACGTTGCACCTCCCTTAACAAAATATAGTTTCCTGTTAAAATAAAATAGGAGAGTTTCATGTCCGTCGATATGCAAACGGTGACTGCTAATTAATCAACGGGATGAAGCCCAGCAGTGACAACCTGGACTGTTTTTACATAATATTTCACAAACTGTTGTTTGAATGTTTGTGTTGTTTATTTAGTCGAGTGAATATTTCACTAGTAAAGGCTTATGGGAGCATTTATACAGCCACTGATGAAATGTTTTGTGCATTTACCTACAGAGAGAGATTCTTTCATTAGCTTATGTGATGGCGCACGCACGCACGCACGCACACACACACAACACACCACACACACACACACACCACACACACACACACACACACACACACACACACACACACACACACAGTGGCAGTTAACACTATAATTGAGAGGGCAGCCTCTGCTGCCTGTAGAAATAGATCCCACCTGCTCATCATGGGCGACTTCAATCACGGAAGGATTGACTGGGAGAACAAGGAACCGCATGGAGGCGAGGATACGTGGAGAGCCAAACTATTGGAGGTGGTGACTAGAAACTTTTAACCCAGCATGTCAGAGAAACCCACAAGGATGAGAGGAAATGACGAACCAGCGAGACTCGACCTAGTCTTCACTCTGAACGACTCCGACATAAGAGAAATCGGTTTTGAGGACCCAGTAGGAATGAGCGACCACAGTGTACTGGTGTTTGAGTACCTGATTGAAGAAGGGTTATTGAACTCGAGGAGGGATACTGAAACAAAAGGTTAGCATACCGAAAGGGAAACTATGAGGAGATAAGAAAATTCCTAACAGATATAGCATGGGAAACAGAGCTCAGGGGAAAGACGGCCCAAGACATGATGGACTACATCACGCAGAAGTGCAAGGAAGCAGCAAACAAGTTTGTCCCAGTCCAAAAGGGAAACAGTGAAATGAAGATGAGAAACCCATGGTTTAATCAGAGATGTAGGCTAGCTAAGCAGCAAAGTAAAAGGGCATGGAGAAACTATAGGAATAACAGGACACTTGAGAGCAGAGAAAGATACCAGAGTGCCAGGAATGAATATGTCAGGATGAGAAGAGAGGCAGAAAGACAATACGAAAATGACATCGCAAGCAAGGCAAAGACTCAGCCTAAATTGCTGCATAGCCACATCAGGAGAAAAACAACAGTAAAGGAACAGGTTATGAAATTAAGGATAGGGGCAGAAGGATTCACTACAAACGACAAGGAAGTGTGTGAGGAACTGAATAAGAAATTTCAGGAGGTCTTCACCTTAGAGCAAGGAGAAATCCCAGAGATAAGAGAGGGAATAGCTAACCAGGAACCACTGGAAGAGTTTGAGATTACCAGCGGGGAAGTAAGGAAGTGTTTACTAGAGTTGGATGTGACAAAGGCTATAGGCCCAGATGGAATCTCCCCTTGGATACTAAAGGAAGGAGCAGAAGAACTGTGCCTGCCACTCTCCATAGTGTATAACAAATCACTGGCAAAAGGGCAACTGCCATAAATTTGGAAAGCAGCTAACGTAGTCCCGATATACATGAAAGGGGATAGACAGGAGGCACTGAACTACAGGCCAGTGTCCCTAACCTGCATACCATGCAAGCTGATGGAGAAGATTGTGCGAAGAAAGCTAGTGGAGCACCTGGAGCGAAAGAACCTTGTAACACAGCATCAACATGGGTTCAGGGATGGCAGGTCCTGCCTCACACGGTTACTTGAATTCTACGACCAGGCAACAAAAATCAGGCAAGAAAGAGACGGGTGGGCAGACTGCATATTTTTGGATTGCCAGAAAACCTTTGATACAGTAGCACACAAGAGGCTAGTGAGAAAGCTGGAGATGCAGGCTGGAGTGAAAGGGAAGGTACTCTATTCGATAAAGGAGTACCTAAGCAACAGGAGACAACGAGTCAGTGTGAGGGGTGAGGTCTCAGATTGGCGAGACTTTACAAGTGGAGTCCCGCAGGGGTCAGTCCTTGGACTTATACTGTTTCTGATATGTAAATGATCTCCCAGAGGGTATAGACTCGTTTCTCTCAATGTTCGCTTATGATGCAAAAATTATGAGAAGGATTGAAACAGAGGATGATAGTAAGAGGCTACAAGATGACCTAGACAGACTGAGTGAATGGTCCAACAAATGGCTGCTGAAGTTCAACCCAAGCAAATGCAAAGTAATGAAACTAGGCGGTGGAAACAGGAGGCCAGACACAGGATACAGAATAGGAGATGAAGTACTTAATGAAACGGACAGAGAGAAAGATCTAGGAGTTGATATCACACCAAACCTGTCTCCTGAAGCCCACATAAAAAGAATAACGTCTGCGGCATATGCGAGGCTGGCTAACATCAGAACAGCGTTCAGGAACCTGTGTAAGGAATCATTCAGAATCTTGTACACCATATATGTTAGATCAATCCTGGAGTATGCGGCCCCATCATGGAGCCCGTACCTTGTCAAGCACAAGACGAAGCTGGAAAAAGTTCAAAGGTATGTCACTAGACTAGTCCCAAAACTAAAAGTCATGAGTTACGAGGAAAGGCTGCGGGAAATGCACCTTACGACACTGGAAGACAGAAGAGTAAGGGGAGACATGAGCACAACCTACAAAATCCTCAGAGGAATCGACAGGGTAAACAAGGATAAACTATTCAACACGGGTGGTACGCGAACAATGGGACACAGGTGGAAAGTGAGTATCCACATGAGCCACAGGGATGTTAGAAGGAACTTTTTCAGTGTCAGAGTAGTTAACGGATGGAATGCATTAGGCAGTGATGTGGTGGAGGCTGACTCCATACACAGTTTTAAATGTAGATATGATAGAGCCCAGTAGGCTCAGGAATCTGTACACCAGTTGATTGACAGTTGAGAGGCGGGACCAAAGAGCCAAAGTTCAACCCCCGCAAACACAAATAGGTGAGTACACACACACTGGCGTGAAGTCACCAGTGGAGTCCCACAGGGCTTTGTACTCGGACTTATCCTGTTTCTGATATGCGTAAAATGATCTCCCAGAGGGTATAGACTCGTTCCTCTGAATGTTTGCTGACGACGCCAAAATTATGAGAAGGATTAAGACAGAGGAGGACAGCTTGAAGCTTCAAGAAGACCTGGACAAACTGCAGGAATGATCGAACAAATGGTTGTTAGAGTTTAACCCAACCAAATGCAATGTAATGAAGACAGGTGTAGGGAGCAGGAGACCAGATACAAGGTACCATTTGGGAGATGAAATACTTCAAGATTCAGAGAGAGAAAAAGACCTGGGTGTTGATATCACGCCAGACCTGTCCCCTGAAGCTCATATCAAGAGGATAACATCAGCGGCATATGCCAGGTTTGCTAACATAAGAACGGCCTTTAGAAACTTGTGTAAGAAATCTTTCAGATCATTATATACCACATATGTCAGACCAATCCTGGAGTATGCGGCTCCAGCATGGAGTCCATATCTAGTAAAGCATAAGACTAAACTGGAAAAGGTTCAAATTGTTTGCCACCAGACTAGTACCCGAACTGAGGGGTATGAGCTACGAGGAGAGGCTACGGGAATTAAACCTCACGTCAATGGGAGACAGAAGAGTTAGAGGGGACATAATCACCACATACAAGATTCTCAGAGGAATTGATAGGGTAGATAAAGACAAACTATTTAACACAAGGGGCACATGCACTAGGGGACACGGGTGGAAATTGAGTGCCCAAATGAGCCACCGAGACGTTAGAAAGAACTTTTTCAGTGTCAGAGTAGTAGACAAATGGAATGCATTAGGAAGTGATGTGGTGGAGACTCCATATACAGCAGGAGGGAATATAATAACCCATGGTTTAATAGACAGTGTCAGGAAGCAAAAGTGAGAAGCAGGAGGGAGTGGAGGAAGTACAGAAGGCAAAGGACAAAGGACAACAGGATTAGATGTAACAGAGCTAGGAACGATTACATTAACACAAGACGAGTGTCGGAAAGAAATTATGAGAATGATATTGCAATCAAAGCGAAAAAGCAACCTAAATTACTACATAGCCATATAAGAAGGAAGATGTCGGTAAATGACCAAGTGACAAAACTGAGGAAAACAGAAGGGGCATATACAGAAAGCGACAAGGAAATCTGTGAGGTACTGAATGCAAGTTTCCATGGATTGTTCACAACCAAGCCTGAGCAGCTCCCATTGTTAGAAGCGATTACCCTAGATGAAAGCCTATCAGATATAGAGGTGACAGCAGAGGAGGTAATGAATCAGTTGACAACACTGGATGCAACTAAAGCGGTTGGACCAGACAAAGTATCACCGTGGATACTAAAAGAGGCAGCAGAGGCTCTCAGCGTGCCTCTGGCAATGATCTTTAATGAGTCACTTATGTCAGGAGAATTGCCCAGTTGCTGAAAGGAGGCAAATGTCGTACCGATTTTCAAGAAAGGTGATAGGGAGGAGGCACTTAACTACAGACCCGTATCACTAACAAGCATCCCCTGCAAAATACTTGAAAGAATAATTAGGCTAAGACTTGTTGAGCACCTGGAGAGCATTGGGTTTCTAAACAAGCACCAACATGGGTTCTGGACAGAGAAATCATGCATAACAAACCTTTTAGAATTCTATGATAGAGTGACAAGGATAAGGCAGGACAGAGAAGGCTGGGCAGACTGCATATGTCTTGACTGTCAAAAGGCCTTTGATACAGTACCGCACATGAGACTGCTTTACAAACTTGAGAGGCAGGCAGGAGTAAGCGGAAAGGCCCTAGCATGGGTGAGGAACTACCTAACAGGAAGGAGCCAAAGGGTAATGGTAAGGGGCGAGAAGTCGGACTTGCGAACAGTAACGAGTGGAGTACCTCAAGGATCGGTGCTGGGACCAATCCTCTTTCTAATTTCCGTAAATGATATGTTTACAGGATTGGAATCATACATGTCAATGTTTGCGGATGACGCAAAATTAATGAGAAGAGTTGTGACAGATGAAGATTGTAGGATCCTCCAAGAGGACTTAAACAGGTTGCAGAGATGGTCAGAGAAATGGCTACTGGAGTTTAACACGAGTAAATGTAAAGTTATGGAAATGGGATCAGGTGATAGGAGACCAAAGGGACAGTACACAATGAAGGGAACTGCCTACCTGTAACGATTCGAAAAAGAGACCTGGGAGTGGTGTAACACCTAATCTAACTCCTGAGGCACATATAAATAGGATAACGACAGCAGCGTACTCTACACTGGCGAAAATTAGAACTTCATTCAGAAACCTAAGTGAGGAGGCTTTTAGGGCGCTTTACATTGCCTACGTGAGACCAGTCTTAGAGTATGCCACGCCATCATGGAGCCCCCACCTTAAGAAACACATAAGGAAGCTGGAGAAAGTTCAGAGGTTTGCGACGAGGCTTGTCCCAGAGTTACGAGGGATGGGATATGAAGAGCGTCTGAAGGAACTGAACCTTACGACACTAGAGAAAAGAAGGAGAGAGAGGAGATATGATAGGGACATATAAAATACCCAGGGGAATTGGCAAAGTGGAAATAGATGAAATGTTCACACGAAATAATAACAGAACGAGGGGACATGGGTGGAAACTGGAAACTCAGATGAGTCACAGAGATGTTAGGAAGTTTTCTTTTAGCGTGAGAGTAGTGGAAAAATGGAATGCACTTGGGGAACAGGTTGTGGAAGCAAACTCTATTCATACTTTTAAAATTAGGTATGAGAGGGAAATGGGACCGGAGTCATTGCTGTAAACAACCGATGGCTGGAAAGGCGGGATCCAAGAGCCAATGCTCGATCCTGCAAGCACAATAGGTGAGTACAAATAGGTGAGTACACCGGAGGTAAGAAGACTACCGCCAACATTTGAGCCAGAGTCTGCTCCAGCAGACACCCAGGTAGTCTCCTGAGCCCAACGACACCAAACTCATCAAAGAAAACAACGTCTGGAAGATATTCATCGAATAACAACTTTATCAAAATAAACAAAATAGTATATTATTACTAATTTCCAACTAATTGCTAGAAAAATATATATCGTAAAATGGATAATCCTTCACATGATTCGCCTAATTCCTTCCCGTGTTGCCGGCGCTGTCGCTCTGGTATCCTCCCTTTTTTTCGTTTCATTACACCTATATTGACCAATTTTTCCCTTGGGGGGCTGGACAATTTTTTGGTGGGAGTTGTTGATGTGGGTCGTTGTGGCGGTGTGTGTATGGAGGGTGTGTGTGTGTGTGTATGTGTGTGTGTGTGTGTGTGTGTGTGTGTGTGTGGTGTGTGTGTGTGTGTGTGTTGTGGTGTGTGAGAGGAGATGTGTTGTGTGTGGGGGGGGGAGGTGTGTGTGAGAGAGATGTGTGTGTGTGGGGGGGAGGTGTGTGTGTTGTGTGGTGGGGGGGGAGGTGTGTGTGTGTGTTGTGTGTGTGTGTGTGTGTGTGTTGTGTGTGTGTGTGTGTGTGTGTGTGTGTGTGTGTGTGTGTGTGTGAGAGATATGTGTGTGTGTGTGGGGGGGGTGGAGGTGTGTGGGGGGGGGAGGTGTGTGTGTGGGAGCTGTGTGTGTGTGTGAGAGACAGGTATGTGTGTGTGGTGGTGTGTGTGTGTGTGTGTGTGTGTGTGTGTTGGTGTGTGTGTGAGGTATGTGTGTGTGTGTGGGAGGTATGTGTGTGTGTTGTGTGGTGTGTTGAGGTATGTGTGTGTGTGGTGGGAGGTATGTGTGTGTGGCAGCCATCGTGTCATCACTACAAGGAAACAAGGTAGGAGTTTGGAAGAGAATTGTGGAACATTTCTGATAAGATGGTTGTTACGATGGGTCCGCTGTTGAGGACTGTTAACACTTCACTGGGCTTTACCTCATTTCTATATCACACATTTGTGACCTCTTTGTATCATTAGCTAAATTTTCATTGCCCAAATAGTAACTCCCTTGACTCCTGTGCTCCAAGGCCGGTGTCGCCAGCTGCCGGTCATTTAATGTACCAACTCTCGGCACCTTTGTTTTGGTCATGGCTGACCTTAAGGCTGCCCTTAAGGCTGACCTTAAGGCTGCCTTAAGGCTGCCCTAAAGGCTTACCTTAAGACTTACCTTAAGGCTGACCTTAAGGCTTACCTTAAGGCTGACCTTAAGGCTTACCTTAAGGCTGTAGTAGAGGTAGGCAGCACTATTTTCCCTCCTAGTTTGTTGCACATGCTTAAGGATAAAGGTGTTTCGTCCCGTCCGTGTGGCTCACCTGCGTGTACAATGTTCATGATGCTCACGTCTTGCGCCACTGCTCAACCTAAACATGGTCACTATCAGCTTCATTGATTCCTCTGAGTATTTAAATCTCTGGACCACTGCGTCTTTTATATATTTTCCCGTCCAGTCTAATATTAGCTCCTTCAGCGTGTTCAGGTGGTGAGTCCACGAACTATGGGACTGGTGGGGTAGTAAGCCTCTGTACGGCCTCCATGTTCCGTTCATGCTCCTGTGGTTAGGGATTTCACGATGGTGCTGTATACCGGAGCATTCAGCGACACACTGGAATTGCGTCTATGTTATGGCTTCTGAAGCCCGACCCGCTGTTCGCCATCTCCGTGGGACAGACTCGATGTTATGTCTACGACAACTTCCGTATTGCAGTGATTTCTGTAAGTTGTGAAGAATGTTTTGATTGATATTCCTTTCGTAGTTCTTCGCCCACTTAAGTATTGCACCCGCTACTCTGGTCTGGCTCTCCAACGTGGACAAGAGCGTCTTAAACTGGGAAGAGACATATTTCACGAACATCAACAATATACAATATGCCAACACTTCCCTCACACACCAACAGGCCCAACTTTGTGTGTCGTGTCTCAGTGGGTAACGTCCGGGCCACAGAACACAGGCAGTGTAGCGGCTTACTGACGACTGCGTGTACAACAGTACCTTCAGTGCACGCACCTTCACTGAGCGAGGCGGCATGGTGTGCCATACTCTTGTTATATTGATAGTGGTACAGGTGTTCAGGGAGCAGTCTGAGGACCAGTGATGGAGGCGTGTAAAGGTGTGTTGCTGAGGACAGGTGTGGAGAGTTATTATGGACGGGTGTGGAGAGTTATTAAGGGCGGGTGTGGAGAGTTATTAAGGGCGGGTGTGGAGAGTTATTATGGACGGGTGTGGAGAGTTATTATGGGCGGGTGTGGAGAGTTATTAAGAACGGGTGTGGAGAGTTATTAAGGACGGGTTTGGAGAGTTATTATGGACGGGTGTGGAGAGTTATTAAGGGCGGGTGTGGAGAGTTATTAAGGGCGGGTGAGGAGAGTTATTATGGACGGGTGTGGAGAGTTACTAACCTGTGTTGTGCTGACCTGAATTATCGCACAATGGTCCTTGTGTGTAATGAGTTGAATTGAGTAGAGAGCACCCGAGCATAGTACTGGGAGCAGACCATGCAGTAGAGAGCACCCGAGCATAGTACTGGGAGCAGACCATGCAGTAGAGAGCACCCGAGCATAGTACTGGGAGCAGACCATGCAGTAGAGAGCACCCGAGCATAGTACTGGGAGCAGACCATGCAGTAGAGAGCACCCGAGCATAGTACTGGGAGCAGACCATGCAGTAGAGAGCACCCGAGCATAGTACTGGGAGCAGACCATGCAGTAGAGAGCACCCGAGCATAGTACTGGGAGCAGACCATGCGTGGTAGATGGTTGATGTGGAAAACTTAACCAAAGGAAAGAGTGACGTCTGACGACCTTACTAGTGACAGTCGACACAAGTACCGTCTGTGAGGTCACCGCTTGGTGATTACCCCGTGACCACCAGGCAGATGGAGGCAGATTCGTAGCCCAGGTCGCCTACGACTCTAAGACGCAACTGGTGGGCGATCCAACACAATTTGCGGCAGTAGCCTAACTGTGAGGGATTTCAGTTCCTCGGCCAAGGAACGACAACATACCCCGCAAAGGAGCCCAATACAGCAGGTTAACACATGAATAATTCTCTTAATTATTGTTGAAGTGAGAGAGATGTAATGACTGGGGAGGCCGGTCTTAAGCCTCGCTCGACGAAGAGTTCGGCATCGTGGCACAGCGTGCCAACGAGGCTGCAGAAGCTGTGTGAGTGTTAGCGTGGTGACACACCACAGACAAGCTGCGTGTGTTGTGGAGTGTTATTAAGGCTGGCAGTCGCCATTGTCAGAGACAATGCTGGCGGAGGCCGACGATATAGAGCATCAGAGACAATGCTGGCGGAGGCCGACGATGTAGAGCATCAGAGACAATTCTGGCGGAGGCCGACGATGTAGAGCATCAGAGACAATGCTGGCGGAGGCCGACGATGTAGAGCATCAGAGACAATGCTGGCGGAGGCCGACGATGTAGACCATCAGAGACAATGCTGGCGGAGGCCGACGATGTAGAGCATCAGAGACAATGCTGGCGGAGGCCGACGATGTAGAGCATCAGAGACAATGCTGGCGGAGGCCGACGATGTAGAGCATCAGAGACAATGCTGGCGGAGGCCGACGATGTAGAGCATCAGAGACAATGCTGGCGGAGGCCGACGATGTAGAGCATCAGAGACAATGCTGGCGGAGGCCGACGATGTAGAGCATCAGAGACAATGCTGGCGGAGGCCGACGATGTAGAGCATCAGAGACAATGCTGGCGGAGGCCGACGATGTAGAGCATCAGAGACAATGCTGGCGGAGGCCGACGATGTAGAGCATCAGAGACAATGCTGGTGGAGGCCGACGATGTAGAGCATCAGAGACAATGCTGGCGGAGGCCGACGATGTAGAGCATCAGAGACAATGCTGGCGGAGGCCGACGATGTAGAGCATCAGAGACAATGCTGGCGGAGGCCGACGATGTAGAGCATCAGAGACAATGCTGGCGGAGGCCGACGATGTAGACCATCAGAGACAATGCTGGCGGAAGCCGACGATGTAGACCATCAGACATTCTGGCAGGTAGAGGAAAGAGTCCGTCCATGCTTCACCTTTGACTGCTCTTTGCGTGTTGCAGTATTCAGACATATTTCTCAGACAAGCCTTGAAGTCGCTTAACCCAATATCGTGTTTTGAACACATATAACTTTCTTGCTAGATGTTGCAGCAGTTTCTTCCTTAGTTCTCGCTTAGATTCTAGAAGGCTGCAAGGTGCACATGTCAGTGACACTGATGTGTTATTCCTTTATTTTTCTTATAAACAAGATTTAGATTTACAGTTTCGTGCGTGTGACAACTTTACCCTCTTGGTCGATACATTGAAAATTACTATAAATGATTTTGCACAGTGCTGTTTCAGATGCCATTAGCACCAGGGGAGACACTTGTGGTTGGGCTTCGGTGGATTTGTTTCCTCCAACTCCCTCGACGAGTGTCTAGACTTCGTCCACTTGACTTCTATGCCTCACAGTTACTCCGCCGGCGGCCCCGTCTCCCAGCCTCCTAGAGCTCATAAGACTCAAGTTTAAGGACTTTTTTGCAACTTTTAATTAAGAACATTTTTCGACAGTGGGTGAATCATTACTTCTTTT
>WNGS01007597.1:53190-78376 GCA_020271785.1 Procambarus virginalis
GCACCACTACAGTAGCCAGGGGGACTATAGTGACTGTCTCAGCACCACTACAGTAGCCAGGGGGACTATAGTGACTGTCTCAGCACCACTACAGTAGCCAGGGGGACTATAGTGACTGTCTCAGCACCACTACAGTAGCCAGGGGGACTATAGTGACTGTCTCAGCACCACTACAGTAGCCAGGGGGACTATAGTGACTGTCTCAGCACCACTACAGTAGCCTGGGGGACTATAGTGACTGTCTCAGCACCACTACAGCAGCCTGGGGGACTATAGTGACTGTCTCAGCACCACTACAGCAGCCTGGGGACTATAGTGACTGTCTCAGCACCACTACAGCACCCTGGTGGACTATAGTGACTGTCTCAGCACCACTACAGTAGCCTGGGGGACTATAGTGACTGTCTCAGCACCACTACAGCACCCTGGTGGACTATAGTGACTGTCTCAGCACCACTACAGCAGCCTGGGGGACTATAGTGACTGTCTCAGCACCACTACAGCACCTGGTGGACTATAGTGACTGTCTCAGCACCACTACAGTAGCCTGGGGGACTATAGTGACTGTCTCAGCACCACTACAGTAGCCTGGGGGACTATAGTGACTGTCTCAGCCACACTACAGCAGCCTGGGGGACTATAGTGACTGTCTCAGCCACACTACAGTAGCCAGGGGGACTATAGTGACTGTCTCAGCACCACTACAGTAGCCAGGGGGACTATAGTGACTGTCTCAGCACCACTACAGTAGCCTGGGGGACTATAGTGACTGTCTCAGCACCACTACAGTAGCCTGGGGGACTATAGTGACTGTCTCAGCCACACTACAGTAGCCAGGGGGACAATAGTGACTGTCTCAGCCACACTACAGTAGCCTGGGGGACTATAGTGACTGTCTCAGCCACACTACAGTAGCCAGGGGGACTATAGTGACTGTCTCAGCCACACTACAGTAGCCAGGGGGACTATAGTGACTGTCTCAGCCACACTACAGTAGCCTGGGGGACTATAGTGACTGTCTCAGCCACACTACAGTAGCCAGGGGGACAATAGTGACTGTCTCAGCCACACTACAGTAGCCTGGGGGACTATAGTGACTGTCTCAGCACCACTACAGTAGCCTGGGGGACTATAGTGACTGTCTCAGCCACACTACAGTAGCCAGGGGGACAATAGTGACTGTCTCAGCACCACTACAGCAGCCTGGGGGACTATAGTGACTGTCTCAGCACCACTACAGTAGCCTGGGGGACTATAGTGACTGTCTCAGCCACACTACAGTAGCCTGGGGGACTATAGTGACTGTCTCAGCACCACTACAGTAGCCAGGGGGACAATAGTGACTGTCTCAGCCACACTACAGTAGCCTGGGGACTATAGTGACTGTCTCAGCCACACTACAGTAGCCTGGGGGACTATAGTGACTGTCTCAGCACCACTACAGTAGCCAGGGGGACTATAGTGACTGTCTCAGCACCACTACAGTAGCCAGGGGGACTATAGTGACTGTCTCAGCACCACTACAGTAGCCTGGGGGACTATAGTGACTGTCTCAGCACCACTACAGTAGCCTGGGGGACTATAGTGACTGTCTCAGCCACACTACAGTAGCCAGGGGGACAATAGTGACTGTCTCAGCCACACTACAGTAGCCTGGGGGACTATAGTGACTGTCTCAGCACCACTACAGCAGCCTGGGGGACTATAGTGACTGTCTCAGCACCACTACAGCAGCCTGGGGGACTATAGTGACTGTCTCAGCACCACTACAGTAGCCAGGGGGACTATAGTGACTGTCTCAGCCCCACTACAGTAGCCTGGGGGACTATAGTGACTGTCTCAGCACCACTACAGTAGCCTGGGGGACTATAGTGACTGTCTCAGCACCACTACAGTAGCCAGGGGGACTATAGTGACTGTCTCAGCCCCACTACAGTAGCCTGGGGGACTATAGTGACTGTCTCAGCCCCACTACAGTAGCCTGGGGGACTATAGTGACTGTCTCAGCACCACTACAGTAGCCTGGGGGACTATAGTGACTGTCTCAGCACCACTACAGTAGCCAGGGGACTATAGTGACTGTCTCAGCACCACTACAGTAGCCAGGGGGACTATAGTGACTGTCTCAGCACCACTACAGTAGCCTGGTGGACTATAGTGACTGTCTCAGCACCACTACAGTAGCCTGGGGGACTATAGTGACTGTCTCAGCACCACTACAGTAGCCTGGGGACTATAGTGACTGTCTCAGCCACACTACAGTAGCCTGGGGGACTATAGTGACTGTCTCAGCCACACTACAGTAGCCAGGGGGACTATAGTGACTGTCTCAGCACCACTACAGTAGCCTGGGGGACTATAGTGACTGTCTCAGCACCACTACAGTACCTGGGGGACTATAGTGACTGTCTCAGCCACACTACAGTAGCCAGGGGGACTATAGTGACTGTCTCAGCCACACTACAGTAGCCAGGGGGACTATAGTGACTGTCTCAGCCACACTACAGTAGCCAGGGGGACTATAGTGACTGTCTCAGCACCACTACAGTAGCCAGGGGGACTATAGTGACTGTCTCAGCACCACTACAGTAGCCTGGGGGACTATAGTGACTGTCTCAGCACCACTACAGTAGCCTGGGGGACTATAGTGACTGTCTCAGCACCACTACAGTAGCCTGGTGGACTATAGTGACTGTCTCAGCCACACTACAGCAGCCTNGAGAAGGGTGTAGGACAGTGTCCTCAGGCAGCTGAGGTGATGGACAGTGTACTCAGGCAACAGGGGTGATGGACAGTGTACTCAGGCAGCAGGGGTGATGGACAGTGTACTCAGGCAACAAGGGTGATGGACAGTGTGCTCAGGCACCAGGGGTGATGGACAGTGTACTCAGGCAACAGGGGGTGTAGGACAGTGTACTCAGGCAGCAGGGGTGTAGGACAGTGTACTCAGGCAACAGGGGTGTAGGACAGTGTACTCAGGCAACAGGGGTGTAGGACAGTGTACTCAGGCAACAGGGGTGATGGACAGTGTACTCAGGCAACAGGGGTGATGGACAGTGTACTCAGGCAACAGGGGTGATGGACAGTGTACTCAGGCAGCAGGGGTGTAGGACAGTGTACTCAGGCAGCAGGGGTGTAGGACAGTACTCAGGCAACAGGGGTGTAGGACAGTGTACTCAGGCAGCAGGGGTGTAGGACAGTGTACTCAGGCAACAGGGGTGATGGACAGTGTACTCAGGCAACAGGGGTGTAGGACAGTGTACTCAGGCAACAGGGGTGTAGGACAGTGTACTCAGGCAGCAGGGGTGTAGGACAGTGTACTCAGGCAACAGGGGTGATGGACAGTGTCCTCAGGCAACAGGGGTGTAGGACAGTGTACTCAGGCAACAGGGGTGTAGGACAGTGTACTCAGGCAACAGGGGTGTAGGACAGTGTACTCAGGCAACAGGGGTGTAGGACAGTGTACTCAGGCAACAGGGGTGTAGGACAGTGTACTCAGGCAACAGGGGTGTAGGACAGTGTACTCAGGCAACAGGGGTGTAGGACAGTGTACTCAGGCAACAGGGGTGTAGGACAGTGTACTCAGGCAGCAGGGGTGATGGACAGTGTACTCAGGCAACAGGGGTGATGGACAGTGTACTCAGGCAACAGGGGTGTAGGACAGTGTTCTCAGGCAACAGGGGTGTAGGACAGTGTACTCAGGCAGCAGGGGTGTAGGACAGTGTACTCAGGCAACAGGGGTGATGGACAGTGTCCTCAGGCAACAGGGGTGTAGGACAGTGTACTCAGGCAACAGGGGTGTAGGACAGTGTACTCAGGCAACAGGGGTGTAGGACAGTGTACTCAGGCAACAGGGGTGTAGGACAGTGTACTCAGGCAACAGGGGTGTAGGACAGTGTACTCAGGCAACAGGGGTGTAGGACAGTGTACTCAGGCAACAGGGGTGTAGGACAGTGTACTCAGGCAACAGGGGTGATGGACAGTGTCCTCAGGCAACAGGGGTGTAGGACAGTGTACTCAGGCAACAGGGGTGTAGGACAGTGTACTCAGGCAGCAAGGGTGTAGGACAGTGTACTCAGGCAGCAGGGGTGATGGACAGTGTACTCAGGCAGCAGGGGTGTAGGACAGTGTACTCAGGCAGCAGGGGTGTAGGACAGTGTACTCAGGCAACAGGGGTGATGGACAGTGTACTCAGGCAACAGGGGTGATGGACAGTGTACTCTGGCAACAGGGGTGATGGACAGTGTACTCAGGCAACAGGGGTGATGGACAGTGTACTCGGGCAACAGGGGTGATGGACAGTGTACTCAGGCAACAGGGGTGTAGGACAGTGTACTCAGGCAACAGGGGTGTAGGACAGTGTACTCAGGCAGCAGGGTTGTAGGACAGTGTACTCAGGCAGCAGGGGTGTAGGACAGTGTACTCTGGCAACAGGGGTGATGGACAGTGTACTCAGGCAACAGGGGTGATGGACAGTGTACTCAGGCAACAGGGGTGATGGACAGTGTACTCAGGCAACAGGGGTGATGGACAGTGTACTCAGGCAACAGGGGTGTAGGACAGTGTACTCAGGCAGCAGGGGTGTAGGACAGTGTACTCAGGCACCAGGGGTGTAGGACAGTGTACTCAGGCAACAGGGGTGTAGGACAGTGTACTCAGGCAACAGGAGTGTAGGACAGTGTACTCAGGCAGCAGGGGTGTAGAACAGTGTCCTCAGGCAACAGGGGTGATGGACAGTGTACTCAGGCAACAGGGGTGTAGGACAGTGTACTCAGGCAACAGGAGTGTAGGACAGTGTACTCAGGCAGCAGGAGTGTAGGACAGTGTACTCAGGCAACAGGGGTGATGGACAGTGTACTCAGGCAACAGGGGTGTAGGACAGTGTACTCAGGCAACAGGGGTGTAGGACAGTGTACTCAGGCAACAGGGGTGTAGGACAGTGTACTCAGGCAACAGGGGTGTAGGACAGTGTACTCAGGCAACAGGGGTGAGCTCGGGCAGCGGACAAAAGTAAGAGAAGGCCGCCGGACAATATCAGAGTATATCCTGGTGGCAATATTGTCCACGGGGCCTCAGACACCACCAATAACATACTTCCGATATATCCGTCGATATATGCAGCGTTAATCTTAAATATATCGAGAGAAAAGCCGTACATGAAAGGTGAAGTGCGGTGTGTTGAACCAGTTTAATGAGCGAGCAGCGTTGGGGGTGTTATAGAGGCACAACCCCCAACCCCACACCTAACTAACACCACCACACCACCCCACCAACCCCCACCCTCACGCAGGACGCCCAATCACCCCACATTCCTCCCCTCTGTCTCCTGCTAGGCTGGATCTCTTAACTGGATTAGGCTGAGTGCTGGATTGTGGAAGTGTATTTACTGGTGGAGGGGGTGTGGGGGCTCCCCCCTTCCTGGTGGAGGGGGTGTGGGGGCTCCCCCCTTCCTGGTGGAGGGGGTGTGGGGGCTCCCCCTTCCTGGTGGAGGGGGTGTGGGGGCTCCCCCCTTCCTGGTGGAGGGGGTGTGGGGGCTCCCCCCTTCCTGGTGGAGGGGGTGTGGGGGCTCCCCCCTTCCTGGTGGAGGGGGTGTGGGGGCTCCCCCCTTCCTGGTGGAGGGGGTGTGGGGGCTCCCCCCTTCCTGGTGGAGGGGGTGTGGGGGCTCCCCCCTTCCTGGTGGAGGGGGTGTGGGGGCTCCCCCCTTCCTGGTGGAGGGGGTGTGGGGGCTCCCCCCTTCCTGGTGGAGGGGGTGTGGGGGCTCCCCCCTTCCTGGTGGAGGGGGTGAGGGGCTACCCCCCCCAACCTGGTGGAGAGGGGGAGGTGATGTGGGGGCTACCCCCCTACCTGGAGGAGAGGGGGAGGGGGTGTGGGGGCTCCCCCAACCCATCAGTTGTGGGGTGGGGGAGACTCCCCACCCCCCATCTCCCACAATATTTTCTCGTAAAAGCTCAAAGTATATAAAAAATTACCCACCTTAAAGATATAGACTTCCAGTTCCCCCCCCCCCACAGTATTCCGGTCACCCCCCCCCCCCACACCCACAGCGCCATCTGTTGCACGTAAGAGCAACACACGCTATACTAAATATGTTACGATTACATTTCAATATTTCTTGATGAATTTTAATTTTCATAGATTGCGATTTATTTTCATTTTGATATAATTATTTTTGTGTGACTTGATAATTGAGCTGTGTTGTTTACCGTTCATCTCGTGAGTTTACTTTAGTTTTTAGTTTTTATTTTCTTACATTTTGTTCTCTTAACTGATCCTCTTATTTTTCAGTGATGGGAACATCAGATAATTTGGGAATATATCGGACAGGGAAGTGGGGAATGGTGGGGTAGACAGGGAGACAGGGGGAAGGTTGCTGTGACTCAGGAACACACGTGTTGATGAAGCACAGCAACGCGTGGCCGGGTACAGCTAGTATATATAGATGCATATACGTAGAATGCAGTATGCAGCCCCCCAAGCATGAGTGCCACCAGTACTCAGCCCCCCAAGCATGAGTGCCACCAGTACTCAGCCCCCCAAGCATGAGTGCCACCAGTACTCAGCCCCCCAAGCATGAGTGCCACCAGTACTCAGCCCCCAAGCATGAGTGCCACCAGTACTCAGCCCCCCCAAGCATGAGTGCCACCAGTACTCAGCCCCCCAAGCATGAGTGCCACCAGTACTCAGCCCCCCAAGCATGAGTGCCACCAGTACGTAGCCCCCCAAGCATGAGTGCCACCAGTACGCAGCCCCCCAAGCATGAGTGCCACCAGTATGCAGCCCCCCAAGCATGAGTGCCACCAGTATGCAGCCCCGCAAGCACGAGTGCCACCAGTACACAGCCCCCCAAGCATGAGTGCCACCATTACTCAGCCCCCCAAGCATGAGTGCCACCAGTACTCAGCCCCCCCAAGCATGAGTGCCACCAGTACTCAGCCCCCCAAGCATGAGTGCCACCAGTACTCAGCCCACCAAGCATGAGTGCCACCAGTACGTAGCCCCCCAAGCATGAGTGCCACCAGTACGCAGCCCCCCAAGCATGAGTGCCACCAGTATGCAGCCCCCCAAGCATGAGTGCCACCAGTATGCAGCCCCGCAAGCACGAGTGCCACCAGTACACAGCCCCCAAGCATGAGTGCCACCAGTACACAGCCCCCCAAGCATGAGTGCCACCAGTACACAGCCCCCCAAGCATGAGTGCCACCAGTACGCAGCCCCCCAAGCATGAGTGCCACCAGTACGCAGCCCCCCAAGCATGAGTGCCACCAGTACTCAGCCTTCCAAGCATGAGTGCCACCAGTACTCAGCCCCCCAAGCATGAGTACCACCAGTACGCAGCCCCCCAAGCATGAGTGCCACCAGTACTCAGCCCCCCAAGCATGAGTGCCACCAGTACGCAGCCCCCCAAGCATGAGTGCCACCAGTACGCAGCTCAAGCATGAGTGCCACCAGTACTCAGCCCCCAAGCATGAGTGCCACCAGTACTCAGCCCCCCAAGCATGAGTGCCACCAGTACACAGCCCCCTAAGCATGAGTGCCACGAGTACGCAGCCCCCCAAGCATGAGTGCCACCAGTACTCAGCCCCAAAGCATGAGTGCCACCAGTACACAGCCTCCCAAGCATGAGTGCCACCAGTACGCAGCCCCCCAAGCATGAGTGCCACCAGTACGCAGCCCCCAAGCATGAGTGCCACCAGTACGCAGCCCCCCAAGCATGAGTGCCACCAGTACTCAGCCTTCCAAGCATGAGTGCCACCAGTACTCAGCCCCCCAAGCATGAGTGCCACCAGTACGCAGCCCCCCAAGCATGAGTGCCACCAGTACTCAGCCCCCCAAGCATGAGTGCCACCAGTACGCAGCCCCCCAAGCATGAGTGCCACCAGTACGCAGCTCAAGCATGAGTGCCACCAGTACGCAGCCCCCCAAGCATGAGTGCCACCAGTACTCAGCCCCCCAAGCATGAGTGCCACCAGTACTCAGCCCCCCAAGCATGAGTGCCACCAGTACTCAGCCCCCCAAGCATGAGTGCCACCAGTACGCAGCCCCCCAAGCATGAGTGCCACCAGTACACAGCCCCCCAAGCATGAGTGCCACCAGTATGCAGCCCCCCAAGCATGAGTGCCACCAGTACTCAGCCCCCCAAGCATGAGTGCCATCAGTATGCAGCCCCCAAGCATGAGTGCCACCAGTACTCAGCCCCCCAAGCATGAGTGCCACCAGTACTCAGCCCCCCAAGCATGAGTGCCACCAGTACACAGCCCCCTAAGCATGAGTGCCACGAGTACGCAGCCCCCCAAGCATGAGTGCCACCAGTACTCAGCCCCAAAGCATGAGTGCCACCAGTACACAGCCTCCCAAGCATGAGTGCCACCAGTACGCTGCCCCCAAGCATGAGTGCCACCAGTACTCAGCCCCCCAAGCATGAGTGCCACCACTACGCAGCCCCCAAGCATGAGTGCCACCAGTACGCAGCCCGCCAAGCATGAGTGCCACTAGTACGCAGCCCCCAAGCATGAGTGCCACCAGTATGCAGCCCCCAAGCATGAGTGCCACCAGTATGCAGCCCCCAAGCATGATTGCCACCAGTATGCAGCCCCCAAGCATGAGTGCCACCAGTACGCAGCCCCCAAGCATGAGTGCCACCAGTACGCAGCCCGCCAAGCATGAGTGCCACTAGTACGCAGCCGCCCAAGCATGAGTGCCACCAGTACGCAGCCCCTCAAGCATGAGTGCCACCAGTACGCAGCCCCCCAAGCATGAGAGCCACCAGTATGCAGCCCCCAAGCATGAGTGCCACCAGTATGCAGCCCCCAAGCATGAGTGCCACCAGTACTCAGCCCCCCAAGCATGAGTGCCACCAGTACGCAGCCCCCAAAGCATGAGTGCCACCAGTACACAGCCTCCCAAGCATGAGTGCCACCAGTACGCTGCCCCCAAGCATGAGTGCCACCAGTACTCAGCCCCCCAAGCATGAGTGCCACCACTACGCAGCCCCCAAGCATGAGTGCCACCAGTACGCAGCCCGCCAAGCATGAGTGCCACTAGTACGCAGCCCCCAAGCATGAGTGCCACCAGTATGCAGCCCCCAAGCATGAGTGCCACCAGTATGCAGCCCCCAAGCATGATTGCCACCAGTATGCAGCCCCCAAGCATGAGTGCCACCAGTACGCAGCCCCCAAGCATGAGTGCCACCAGTACGCAGCCCGCCAAGCATGAGTGCCACTAGTACGCAGCCGCCCAAGCATGAGTGCCACCAGTACGCAGCCCCTCAAGCATGAGTGCCACCAGTACGCAGCCCCCAAGCATGAGAGCCACCAGTATGCAGCCCCCAAGCATGAGTGCCACCAGTATGCAGCCCCCAAGCATGAGTGCCACCAGTACTCAGCCCCCAAGCATGAGTGCCACCAGTACGCAGCCCCCCAAGCATGAGTGCCACCAGTACTCAGCCCCCCAAGCATGAGTGCCACCAGTACGCAGCCCCCCAAGCATGAGTGCCACCAGTACTCAGCCCCCCAAGCATGAGTGCCACCAGTATGCAGCCCCCCAAGCATGAGTGCCACCAGTACTCAGCCCCCTAAGCATGAGTGCCACCAGTACTCAGCCCCCAAGCATGAGTGCCACCAGTACTCAGCCCCCAAGCATGAGTGCCACCAGCATGCAGCCCCCCAAGCATGAGTGCCACCAGTATGCAGCCCCCCAAGCATGAGTGCCACCAGTACGCAGCCCCCCAAGCATGAGTGCCACCAGTACTCAGCCCCCCAAGCATGAGTGCCACCAGTACTCAGCCCCCCAAGCATGAGTGCCACCAGTACTCAGCCCCCCAAGCATGAGTGCCACCAGTACTCAGCCCCCCAAGCATGAGTGCCACCAGTACTCAGCCCCCCAAGCATGAGTGCCACCAGTACTCAGCCCCCCAAGCATGAGTGCCACCAGTACTCAGCCCCCCCAAGCATGAGTGCCACCAGTACTCAGCCCCCCAAGCATGAGTGCCACCAGTACTCAGCCCCCCAAGCATGAGTGCCACCAGTACTCAGCCCCCAAGCATGAGTGCCACCAGTACTCAGCCCCCCAAGCATGAGTGCCACCAGTACTCAGCCCCCCAAGCCTGAGTGCCACCAGTACTCAGCCCCCAAGCATGAGTGCCACCAGTACACAGTCCCCCAAGCATGAGTGCCACCATGACATCCCTCTACAACAATGAGAAAAAAAAGTAGTAGTTAAGACTAGAAAATGAAGAAGTCCTCCATACATTACCTGGGGCGGGGGGCGGGGGGGCGCTGTCCGGGTGCATACCTGTGGAGGAGACAGACAGAGGTTACACCTGTACAACTGTGAGGGAGACAGACAGAGGTTACACCTGTACAACTGTGAGGGAGACAGACAGAGGTTACACCTGTACAACTGTGGGGGAGACAGACAGAGGTTACACCTGTACAACTGTGGGGGAGACAGACAGAGGTTACACCTGTACAACTGTGGGGAGACAGACAGAGGTTACACCTGTACAACTGTGGGGGGAGACAGACAGAGGTTACACCTGTACAACTGTGAGGGAGACAGACAGAGGTTACACCTGTACAACTGTGAGGGAGACAGAGGTTACACCTGTACAACTGTGAGGGAGACAGAGGTTACACCTGTACAACTGTGAGGGAGACAGACAGAGGTTACACCTGTACAACTGTGAGGGAGACAGAGGTTACACCTGTACAACTGTGGGGGAGACAGACAGAGGTTACACCTGTACAACTGTGAGGGAGACAGACAGAGGTTACACCTGTACAACTGTGAGGGAGACAGACAGAGGTTACACCTGTACAACTGTGAGGGAGACAGACAGAGGTTACACCTGTACAACTGTGGGGGAGACAGACAGAGGTTACACCTGTACAACTGTGAGGGAGACAGACAGAGGTTACACCTGTACAACTGTGAGGGAGACAGAGGTTACACCTGTACAACTGTGAGGGAGACAGACAGAGGTTACACCTGTACAACTGTGAGGGAGACAGACAGAGGTTACACCTGTACAACTGTGAGGGAGACAAACAGAGGTTACACCTGTACAACTGTGGGGGAGACAGACAGAGGTTACACCTGTACAACTGTGAGGGAGACAGACAGAGGTTACACCTGTACAACTGTGGAGGAGACAGACAGAGGTTACACCTGTACAACTGTGAGGGGGACAGACAGAGGTTACACCTGTACAACTGTGAGGGAGACAGAGGTTACACCTGTACAACTGTGAGGGAGACAGAGGTTACACCTGTACAACTGTGAGGGAGACAGACAGAGGTTACACCTGTACACTGTGAGGGAGACAGACAGAGGTTACACCTGTACAACTGTGAGGGAGACAGACAGAGGTTACACCTGTACAACTGTGGGGGAGACAGAGGTTACACCTGTACAACTGTGAGGGAGACAGACAGAGGTTACACCTGTACAACTGTGAGGGAGACAGACAGAGGTTACACCTGTACAACTGTGGGGGAGACAGACAGAGGTTACACCTGTACAACTGTGAGGGAGACAGACAGAGGTTACACCTGTACAACTGTGGGGGAGACAGACAGAGGTTACACCTGTACAACTGTGAGGGAGACAGACAGAGGTTACACCTGTACAACTGTGGGGGAGACAGACAGAGGTTACACCTGTACAACTGTGGGGGAGACAGACAGAGGTTACACCTGTGTACATAGTACGAATGTACGTGCAGGTGTACATGGTACGTGCCCAGGTGCCACGGGCTCGCTCGTACACCTGCCTCTCGGCCCTCACACCTGGGGGGAGGTGTGAGGGCCGGCCCCTACACTCAAGGTGTCACTCAAGCGTGACCCTTGTCACTCCCAGCACAGAGGTGAGGGGGAGAGAGGGGGAGAGNGAGGGACTGAGAGGGACAGGGGAGGGACAGAGGGACAGGGAGGGACAGAGAGGGACAGGGAGGGACAGGGAGGGACAGAGAGAGACAGAGAGGACAGAGAGGGACAGGAGGGACAGAGAGGGACAGGGAGGGACAGAGAGGGACGGGGAGACAGAGAGGGACAGGGAGGGACAGAGAGAGACAGAGAGGGACAGAGAGGGACAGGGGAGGGACGAGAGAGACAGAGAGGGACAGAGAGGGACAGAGAGGGACAGAGAGGGACAGGGAGGGACAGGGAGGGACAGAGAGGGACAGGGAGGGACAGGGAGGGACAGGAGGGACAGGGAGGGACGAGAGGGCAGGAGGGACAGGGAGGGACAGAGAGGGACGGGAAGGGACAGGGAGGGCAGAGAGGCAGGGAGGGCAGAGAGGGACAGAGAGGGACAGAGAGGGACAGGGAGGGACAGAGAGGGACAGAGAGGGACAGGAGGACAGAGAGGGACAGAGAGGGACAGGGGAGGGACAGAGAGGACAGAGAGGGACAGGGAGGGACAGAGAGGGACAGAGAGGGACAGGGAGGGAAGAGAGGGACAGAGAGGGACAGGGGAGGGACAGAGAGGGACAGGGAGGACAGAGAGGGACAGAGAGGGACAGGGAGGGACAGAGAGGGACAGAGAGGGACAGGGAGGGACAGAGGAGGGACAGGGGAGGGACAGAGAGGACAGAGAGGGACAGGGAGGGACAGGAGGGAAAGGGAGGGACAGAGAGGGACAGGGGGGACAGAGAGGGACAGGGGAGGGACAGAGAGGGACAGGGGAGGGACAGAGGAGGGACAGAGAGGGACAGAGAGGGACAGGAGGGACAGAGAGGGACAGAGAGGGACAGACAGGGACAGAGAGGGACAGGGAGGGACAGGGAGGACAGAGAGGGACAGGGAGGGACAGGGAGGGACAGGGAGGGACAGGGAGGGACAGGGAGGGACAGGGAGGACAGGGAGGGACAGAGAGGGACAGGGAGGGACAGGGAGGGACAGGGGGACAGGGAGGGACAGAGAGGGACAGGGAGGGACAGGGAGGGACAGGGAGGGACAGGGAGGGACAGGGAGGGACAGAGAGGGACGAGAGGGACAGGAGGGACAGAGAGGGACAGAGAGGGACAGAGAGGGACAGAGAGGGACAGAGAGGGACAGGGAGGGACAGGGAGGGACAGGGAGGGACAGAGAGGGACAGGGAGACAGGGAGGGACAGGGAGGGACAGGGAGGGACAGAGAGGGACAGGGAGGGACAGGGAGGGACAGGGAGGGACAGAGAGGGACAGAGAGGGACAGAGAGGGACAGAGAGGGACAGAGAGGGACAGAGAGGGACAGAGAGGGACAGAGAGGGACAGGGAGGGACAGGGAGGGACAGAGAGGGACAGGGAGGGACAGAGAGGGACAGAGAGGGACAGAGAGGGACAGAGAGGGACAGAGAGGGACAGAGAGGGACAGAGAGGGACAGAGAGGGACAGGAGGGACAGAGAGGGACAGGGGGTATGACATACTTGACCTGTTTTACGCCCCCCTCGCCAGCCCCCCCCCCCCCCCCCTCTCTATGCTCGCATCAAAGGTGTTCAGGCTGCTCAATCATGCCCCCAGGGCTCTACGGTGCTCTATACTCCCCAAGCCCGGCCCGAGGCCAGGCTTGACTTGTGAGAGTTTGGTCCCCAGGCTGTTGCTTGGAGCGGCCCGCAGGCCCACATACCCACCACAGCCAGGTTGGTCCGGCACTCCTTGGAGGAAACAGTCTAGTTCCTCTTGAAGATGTCCACGGTTGTTCCGGCAATATTTCTTATAGTTGCTGGGAGGACGTTGAACAACCGCGGACCTCTGATGTTTATACAGTGTTCTCTGATTGTGACTATGGCACCTCTGCTCTTCACTGGACCTCTGATGTTTATACAGTGTTCTCTGATTGTGACTATGGCACCCTGTTCTTCACTGGACCTCTGATGTTTATACAGTGTTCTCTGATTGTGCCTATGGCACCCTGCTCTTCACTGGACCTCTGATGTTTATACAGTGTTCTCTGATTGTGCCTATGCACCTCTGCTCTTGACTGGACCTCTGATGTTTATACAGTGTTCTCTGATTGTGACTATGGCACCCCTGCTCTTCACTGGACCTCTGATGTTTATACAGTGTTCTCTGATTGTGCCTATGGCACCCCTGTTCTTCACTGGACCTCTGATGTTTATACAGTGTTCTCTGATTGTGACTATGGCACCCCTGCTCTTCACTGGACCTCTGATGTTTATACAGTGTTCTCTGATTGTGCCTATGGCACCCCTGTTCTTCACTGGACCTCTGATGTTTTACAGTGTTCTCTGATTGTGCCTATGGCACCCCTGCTCTTCACTGGACCTCTGATGTTTATACAGTGTTCTCTGATTGTGCCTATGGCACCTCTGCTCTTGACTGGACCTCTGATGTTTATACAGTGTTCTCTGATTGTGCCTATGGCACCCCTGCTCTTCACTGGACCTCTGCGTTTATACAGTGTTCTCTGATTGTGCCTATGGCACCTCTGCTCTTCACTGGACCTCTGATGTTTATACAGTGTTCTCTGATTGTGCCTATGGCACCCTGCTCTCACTGGACCTCTGATGTTTATACAGTGTTCTCTGATTGTGTCTATGGCACCTCTGCTCTTCACTGGACCTCTGATGTTTATACAGTGTTCTCTGATTGTGCCTATGGCACCTCTGCTCTTCACTGGACCTCTGATGTTTATACAGTGTTCTCTGATTGTGCCTATGGCACCCTGCTCTTGACTGGACCTCTGATGTTTATACAGTGTTCTCTGATTGTGCCTATGGCACCCCTGCTCTTGACTGGACCTCTGATGTTTATACAGTGTTCTCTGATTGTGACTAATGGCACCTCTGCTCTTCACTGGACCTCTGATGTTTATACAGTGTTCTCTGATTGTGACTATGGCACCTCTGCTCTTCACTGGACCTCTGATGTTTATACAGTGTTCTCTGATTGTGCCTATGGCACCTCTGCTCTTCACTGGACCTCTGATGTTTATACAGTGTTCTCTGATTGTGCCTATGGCACCTCTGCTCTTCACTGGACCTCTGATGTTTATACAGTGTTCTCTGATTGTGCCTATGGCACCCCTGCTCTTCACTGGACCTCTGATGTTTATACAGTGTTCTCTGATTGTGCCTATGGCACCCCTGCTCTTCACTGGACCTCTGATGTTTATACAGTGTTCTCTGATTGTGCCTATGGCACCCCTGCTCTCACTGGACATCTGATGTTTATACAGTGTTCTCTGTGCCTATGGCACCCCTGCTCTTCACTGGACCTCTGATGTTTATACAGTGTTCTCTGATTGTGCCTATGGCACCCCTACTCTTCACTGGACATCTGATGTTTTTACAGTGTTCTCTGATTGTGCCTATGGCACCTCTGTTCTTCACTGGTTCTATTCTGCATTTTGTTCCATATCGTTCACTCCAGTACGTTTTATTTACTGGGTAGATTTGGGACCTGGCCCGCCAGTATCTTCCAGGTGTATATTATTGGTATCTCTCTCGTCTCCTTTCATTTGGAGAGCTTGAGACGATCCCAATAATTTAGGTTTTTTATCCGTCTATGCGTGCCGTATATGTTCTCTGTATTCCCTCTATTTCAGCAATGTCTCCTGCTCTGAAGGGGAAGTGAGTACTGAGCAGTATTCGAGACGGGACAACACAAGTGACTTGAAGAGTACAACCATTGTGATGGGATCCCTGGATTTGAAAGTTCTCGTAATCCATCCGATTATTTTTCTGGCTGACGCAATATTTGCTTGGTTATGCTCCCTAAACGTTAGGTCGTCGGACATCATTATTCCCAGATCCTTGACATGCTGTTTTCTACTATGGGCAGATTTGATTGTGTTTTGTACCCTGTATTATGTTTAAGATCGTCATTTTTGCCGTATCTGAGGACCTGGAATTTATCACTTTTACAGAGCTTTTAACTGCACTTGGACTTGATTTATTTGATTGACTGTTACTCTTCGTGTTCTGTTCGACAGAAAACTGAGTATCCAGCGTCCAACTTTACCAGTTATTCCCATTGACCTCATTTTGTGTGCTGTCACTCCATGGTCACATTTGTCGAATGCCTTTGTAAAGTCTGTGTATACCACATCTGCATTCTGTGTTTCTTCTAATGAATGCCTCGGTGATTTCTCGTAGTGGTCAAGTAGATGTGAGGGGCATGATCTACCCGCTCTAAATCCATGTTGGCCTGGATTACTACCATGGTCTCCATGAAAATGTGACCTGACTCCTGATCACTCTCTCAAATACTTTTATTGTGTGGGACGTTAGTGCAACTGGTCTATAATTCTTTGCCAATGCTTTGCTCCCTCCCTTGTGTAGAGGGGCAATGTCTGCTGCTTTAAGTGCATCTGGTATCTCCCTCGTGTCCAAGCTCTTCCTCCTCACTATACTGAGTGCCTGTGCTACTGGCACTTTGCATTTCTTTATAAATGTTGAATACCATGAGTCTGGACCCGGAGTTGAGTGCATGGGCATACTGTCAATTTCTCTTTCAAAATCTGGTACGATCGTGTTGATATCAGTTATATTACAGGTGTTTGGATATCATGTATGAAGAAGTTGTGCACCTACACTACACAGGTGGGTGTAGGACAGTGACACACCTGGCCAGGTGGGTGTAGAGCAGTGACACACCTGGCCAGGTGGGTGTAGGGCAGTGACACACCTGGCCAGGAGGGTGTAGGGCAGTGACACACCTGACCAGGTGGGTGTAGAGCAGTGACACACCTGGCCAGGAGGGTGTAGGACAGTGACACACCTGGCCAGGTGGGTGTAGAGCAGTGACACACCTGGCCAGGCGGGTGTAAGACAGTGACACACCTGGCCAGGTGTGTAAACAGGTGGGCCTGGCACCAACAATATACGCAAGGGGAATATAATTAAAACCCAGAGGAGAATGTTCCTCATTAATAAGGTTGTCATACCTGGCCACCCCCACCCCCCACGGCCACCCCTAGGGGGCCAGGGCCACCCCCCCGCCACACACACCCCCAGGGGAGGGGGGCAGGGCCACGCTCCCACACCATCACCGTCAATAAAGACCTAACCAACGCTCACAGCCACAGGTATAACAGCTCTTTCAGCCCTGTGAGTGAAGGCTCCGTCCAGGCCCCACCGAGCCCGGCCCAGGTAAAAACTTTGGCCGGGGTTGACATTCCCCGCGATTGTGGAATGTGAAAACTTGCAGTGCATGTGTTTTTTGTGTTCTTGGACCTTCGTGTTATTCGAGTCGGGGGAAAAATCTTAGGCATCTCAATTACAAACACTTGGCTCAAAAATCATTTAGAGTATTCAGTCACAGATTAATTAATATCCCGCCGCGCAGGTCTGGCCACTGTGGGGGTGAGGGCCACCCTATGGTGAGGGTCATCACCATGGTGAGGGCCACCCTATGGTGAGGGGGCACCCTATGGTGAGGGGGCACCCTATGGTGAGGGCCGGGCCCTCCCAGGTCAGGGCCTCAGGGCCGGGCCCTCCCAGGTCAGGGCCTCAGGGCCGGGCCCTCCCAGGTCAGGGCCTCAGGGCCGGGCCCTCCCAGGTCAGGGCCTCAGGGTCGGGCACCCCAGGTCAGGGTCTTAGGCCGGGCCCCCCAGGTCATTGCCTCAGGGCCGGGCCCCCCAGGTCAGGGCCTCAGGGCCGGGCCACCAGGTCAGGGCCTCAGGGCCGGGCCACCAGGTCAGGGCCTCAGGGCCGGGCCACCAGGTCAGGGCCTCAGGGCCGGGCCACCAGGTCAGGGCCTCAGGGCCAGGCCACCAGGTCAGGGCCTCAGGGCCAGGCCACCAGGTCAGGGCCTCAGGGCCTGGCCCCCAGGTCAGGGCCTCAGGGCCGGGCCACCAGGTCAGGGCCTCAGGGCCCGGCCCCCAGGTCAGGGCCTCAGCGCCGGGCCCCCCAGGTCATTGCCTCAGGGCCCCCAGGTCAGGGCCTCAGGGCCGGGCCACCAGGTCAGGGCCTCAGGGCAGGGCCACCAGGTCAGGGCCTCAGGGCCGGGCCTCAGGGCCGGGCCTCAGGGCCGGGCCACCAGGTCAGGGACTCAGGGCCGGGCCCCCAGGTCAGGGCCTCAGGGCCGGGCCCCCAGGTCAGGGCCTCAGCGCCGGGCCCCCAGGTCAGGGCCGGGCCCCCAGGTCAGGGCCGGGCCCCCAGGTCAGGGCCGGGCCCCCAGGTCAGGGCCGGGCCCTGGGGAAACACTCCCCCAGCCGGCATCTTTGTGACAAGTTGTAGGAATAATGGGCGCCAGAGACGCAGAAAAAGACATAATGACAGTAATCTTGGTCCTCAACTCCCACCAATTACCGCACTCTCTGGCACTCTCTGGCACTCTCTGGCACTCTTACTGCTCTTGTACTCTGACACGCTGGCACTCTGGCAGTTCTACGGCAATCTTGGCACAGTCCGGCGCTCCTATTGCTCTCTGGCGTTCTGCTTGATACCTGGTTGATGGGGTTCTGGGAGTTGTTCTACTCCCCAAGCCCGGCCCGAGGCCAGGCTTGACTTGTGAGAGTTTGGTCCACCAGGCTGTTGCTTGGAGCGGCCCGCAGGCCCACATACCCACCACAGCCCGATTGGTCCACCAGGCTGTTGCTTGGAGCGGCCCGCAGGCCCACATACCCACCACAGCCCGGTTGGTCCGGCACTCCTGAGAGGAAACAATACAGTTTTTGAAGATGTCCACGGTTGTTCCGGCAGTATTTCTTATGCTCGCTGTGAGGACGTTGAACAACCGTGGACCTCTGATGATTATACAGTGTTCTCTGATTGTGCCTATGGCACCTCTGCTCTTCACTGGTTCTATTCTGCATTTTCTTCCATATCGTTCACTTCAGTACGTTGTTATTTTACTGTGTAGATTTGGGACCTGTCCCTCCAGTATTTTCCAGGTGTATATTATTTGGTATCTCTCTCGTCTTCTTTCTAGTGAGTACATTTGGAGAGCTTTGAGACGATCCCAATAATTTAGGTGCTTTATCTCGTCTATGCGTGCCGTATATGTTCTCTGTATTCCCTCTATTTCAGCAATCTCTCCTGCTCTGAAGGGGGAAGTGAGTACTGAGCAGTACTGAGTGTGTTCTCAATATCTTATAATTTGTTCACCAATATAGAGAAGGGGTGATGGACAGTGTACTCAGGCAGCTGAGGTGATGGACAGTGTACTCAGGCAACAGGGGTGATGGACAGTGTACTCAGGCAGCAGGGGTGATGGACAGTGTACTCAGGCAGCTGAGGTGATGGACAGTGTACTCAGGCAACAGGGGTGATGGACAGTGTACTCAGGCAGCAGGGGTGATGGACAGTGTACTCAGGCAACAGGGTGATGGACAGTGTACTCAGGCACCAGGGGTGATGGACAGTGTACTCAGGCAACAGGGGTGATGGACAGTGTACTCAGCACCAGGGGTGATGGACAGTGTACTCAGGCAGCAGGGGTGTAGGACAGTGTACTCAAGCAACAGGGGTGATGGACAGTGTACTCAGGCAACAGGGGTGTAGGACAGTGTACTCAGGCAGCAGGGGTGATGGACAGTGTACTCAGGCAGCAGGGGTGTAGGACAGTGTACTCAGGCAACAGGGGTGATGGACAGTGTACTCAGGCAACAGGGGTGTAGAACAGTGTACTCAGGCAGCAGGGGTGTAGAACAGTGTACTCAGGCAACAGGGATGATGGACAGTGTACTCAGGCAACAGGGGTGATGGACAGTGTACTCAGGCAACAGGGGTGAAGGACAGTGTACTCAGGCAACAGGGGTGTAGGACAGTGTACTCAGGCAGCAGGAGTGTAGGCCAGTGTACTCGGGCAGCAGGGGTGAAGGACAGTGTACTCAGGCAGCAGGGGTGTAGAACAGTGTACTCAGGAAGCAGGGGTGTAGGACAGTGTACTCAGGCAGCAGGGGTGTAGGACAGTGTACTCAGGCAACAGGGGTGTAGGACAATGTACTCAGGCAACAGGGGTGTAGGACAGTGTACTCAGGCAACAGGGGTGTAGGACAGTGTACTCAGGCAGCAGGGGTGTAGGACAGGGTCCTCAGGCAACAGGGGTGATGGACAGTGTCCTCAGGCAACAGGGGTGATGGACAGTGTCCTCAGGCAACAGGGGTGATGGCCAGTGTACTCAGGCAACAGGGGTGATGGACAGTGTACTCAGGCAACAGGGGTGATGGACAGTGTACTCAGGCAGCAGGGGTGATGGACAGTGTCCTCAGGCAACAGGGGTACTGGACAGTGTACTCAGGCAACAGGGTGATGGACAGTGTACTCAGGCAACAGGGGTGATGGACAGTGTACTCAGGCAACAGGGTGATGGACAGTGTACTCAGGCAACAGGGGTGATGGACAGTGTACTCAGGCAACAGGGGTGGACAGTGTACTCAGGCAACAGGGGTGTAGGACAGTGTACTCAGGCAGAAGGGGTGTAGGACAGTGTACTCAGGCAGCAGGGGTGTAGGACAGTGTACTCAGGCAGCAAGGGTGTAGGACAGTGTACTCAGGCAACAGGGGTGATGGACAGTGTACTCAGGCAGCAGGGGTGTAGGACAGTGTACTCAGGCAGCAGGGGTGTAGGACAGTGTACTCAGGCAACAGAGGTGATGGACAGTGTACTCAGGCAGCAGGGGTGTAGGACAGTGTACTCAGGCAGCAGGGGTGTAGGACAGTGTACTCAGGCAACAGGGTGTAGGACAGTGTACTCAGGCAACAGGGTGATGGACAGTGTACTCAGGCAACAGGGTGTAGGACAGTGTACTCAGGCAACAGGGGTGTAGGACAGTGTACTCAGGCAACACGGTGTAGGACAGCGTACTCAGGCAGCAGGGGTGTAGGACAGTGTACTCAGGCAACAGGGGTGTAGGCCAGTGTACTCAGGCAACAGGGGTGTAGGACAGTGTACTCAGGCAACAGGGGTGATGGACAGTGTACTCAGGCAACAGGGGTGATGGACAGTGTCCTCAGGCAACAGGGGTACTGGACAGTGTACTCAGGCAACAGGGGTGATGGACAGTGTACTCAGGCAACAGGGGTGATGGACAGTGTACTCAGGCAACAGGGGTGTAGGACAGTGTACTCAGGCAGCAGGGGTGTAGGACATGTACTCAGGCAACAGGGGTAGTGGACAGTGTACTCAGGCAACAGGGGTGATGGACAGTGTACTCAGGCTACAGGGGTGATGGACAGTGTACTCAGGCAACAGGGGTGATGGACAGTGTACTCAGGCAACAGGGGTGATGGACAGTGTACTCAGGCAACAGGGGTGTAGGACAGTGTACTCAGGCAACAGGGGTGTAGGACAGTGTACTCAGGCACAGGGGTGTAGGACAGTGTACTCAGGCAACAGAGGTGTAGGACAGTGTACTCAGGAAGCAGGGGTGTAGGACAGTGTACTCAGGCAACAGGGGTGTAGGACAGTGTACTCAGGCAACAGGGTGTGGACAGTGTACTCAGGCAGCAGGGGTGTAGGACAGTGTACTCAGGCAACAGGGGTGATGGACAGTGTACTCAGGCAACAGGGTGTAGACAGTGTACTCAGGCAGCAGGGGTGTAGGACAGTGTACTCAGGCAGCAGGGTGATGGACAGTGTCCTCAGGCAACAGGGGTGTAGGACAGTGTACTCAGCAGGCAGCAGGGGTGTAGGACAGTGTACTCAGGCAGCAGGGGTGTAGGACAGTGTACTCAGGCAGCAGGGGTGTAGGACAGTGTACTCAGGCAACAGGGTGATGGACAGTGTACTCAGGCAACAGGGGTGTAGGACAGTGTACTCAGGCAGCAGAGTGTAGGCCAGTGTACTCAGGCAACAGGGGTGTAGGACAGTGTACTCAGGCAGCAGGGTGTAGGACAGTGTACTCAGGCAACAGGGGTGATGGACAGTGTACTCAGGCAACAGGGGTGTAGGACAGTGTACTCAGGCAGCAGGGGTGTAGGACAGTGTACTCAGGCAGCAGGGGTGTAGGACAGTGTACTCAGGCAGCAGGGGTGTAGGACAGTGTACTCAGGCAACAGGGGTGATGGACAGTGTACTCAGGCAACAGGGGTGTAGGACAGTGTACTCAGGCAACAGGGGTGTAGGACAGTGTACTCAGGCAACAGGGGTGTAGGACAGTGTACTCAGGCAACAGGGGTGTAGGACAGTGTACTCAGGCAACAGGGGTGAGCTCGGGCAGCGGACAAAATAAGAGAAGGCCGCCGGACAATATCAGAGTATATCCTGGTGGCAATATTGTCCACGGGGCCTCAGACACCACCAATAACATACTTCCGATATATCCGTCGATATATGCAGCGTTAATCTTAAATATATCGAGAGAAAAGCCGTACATGAAAGGTGAAGTGCGGGTGTTGAACCAGTAATGAGCGGCAGCGTTGGGGGTGTTATAGAGGCACAACACCCCACCCCACACCTAACTAACACCAACCCCACCACCCCAACCCCCACCCCACACCCACCAACCCCCACCCCACCACCCCCCACCCCCCACCCACGAGGACGCCCAATCACCCCACATTCCTCCCTCTGTTCCTGCTTGGCTGGATCTCTTAACTGGATTAGGCTGAGTGCTGGATTGTGGAAGTGTATTTACTGGTGGAGGGGGTGTGGGGGCTCCCCCCTTCCTGGTGGAGGGGTTGTGGGGGCTCCCCCCTCCTGGTGGAGGGGGTGTGGGGGCTCCCCCCTTCCTGGTGGAGGGGGTGAGGGGCTACCCCTCCACCTGGTGGAGAGGGGGAGGGGGTGTGGGGGCTACCCCCCCTTGTGGAGAGGAGGAGGAGGTGTGGGGGCTCCCCCCCCCACCTGGTGGAGAGGGGATTGGGGGCTACCCCCCTACCTGGTGGAGAGGGGGAGGGGTGGGGCTACCCCCCCCCCCACCTGGTGGAGTGGGGGGAGGGTGGTGGGGGCTCCCCCAACCCATCATTTGTGGGGTGGGGGAGACTCCCCACCCCCCATCTCCCACAATATTTTCTCGTAAAAGCTCAAAGTATATAAAAATTACCCACCTTAAAGATATAGACTTCCAGTTCCCCCCCCCCCACACACACCCACAGTATTCCGGTCACCCCCCCCCCCCCCTCCACCCACACCCACAGTATTCCGGTCACCCCCCCCCCCACACCCACACCCCCCAGTATTCCGGTCACCCCCCCCCACCCACAGCGCCATCTGTTGCACGTAAGAGCAACACACGCTATACTAAATATGTTACGATTACATTTCAATATTTCTTGATGAATTTTAAGTTTCATAGATTGCGATTTATTTTCATTTTGATATAAGTATTTTGTGTGACTTGATAATTGAGCTGTGTTGTTTACCGTTCATCTCGTGAGTTTACTTTAGTTTTTAGTTTTTATTTTCTTACATTTTGTTCTCTTAACTGATCCTCTTATTTTTCAGTGATGGGAACATCAGATAATTGGGAATATATCGGAGACGGAAGTGGGGAATGGTGGGGTAGACAGGGAGACAGGGGGAAGGTTGCTGACTCGGAACACACGTGTTGCTGGAGCACAGCAACGCGTGGCCGGGTTAAGCTAGTATATATAGATGCATATACGCAGAATGCAGTATGCAGCCCCCCCAAGCATGAGTGCCACCAGTACTCAGCCCCACAAGCATGAGTGCCACCAGTATGCAGCCCCCAAGCATGAGTGCCACCAGCACTCAGCCCCCCAGCATGAGGCCACCAGTACTCAGCCCCCCAAGCATGAGTGCCACCAGTACTCAGCCCCCCAAGCCTGAGTGCCACAGTACGCAGCCCCCAAGCATGAGTGCCACCAGTACTCAGCCCCCAAGCATGAGTGCCACCAGTACTCAGTCCCCCAAGCATGAGTGCCACAGTACCACAGTCCCCCAAGCCTGAGTGCCACCAGTACTCAGCCCCCCAAGCATGAGTGCCACAGTAACTCAGTCCCCAAGCATGAGTGCCACCAGTACACAGTCCCCCAAGCATGAGTGCCACCAGTACACAGCCCCCCAAGCATGAGTGCACCAGTACTCAGCCCCCAAGCATGAGTGCCACCGTACTCAGCCCCCCAAGCATGAGTGCCACCAGTACTCAGCCCCCCAAGCATGAGTGCCACCAGTACTCAGCCCCCCAAGCATGAGTGCCACCAGTACTCAGCCCCCAAGCATGAGTGCCACCAGTACTCAGCCCCCCAAGCATGAGTGCCACCAGTACTCAGCCCCCCAAGCATGAGTGCCACCAGTACTCAGCCCCAAGCATGAGTGCCACCAGTACTCAGCCCCCAGCATGAGTGCCACCAGTACTCAGCCCCCAAGCATGAGTGCACCAGTACTCAGCCCCCCAAGCATGAGTGCCACACCAGTACTCAGCCCCCCAAGCATGAGTGCCACCAGTACGCAGCCCCCCAAGCATGAGTGCCACCAGTACGCAGCCCCCAAGCATGAGTGCCACCAGTACTCAGCCCCCCAAGCATGAGTGCCACCAGTACTCAGCCCCCCAAGCATGAGTGCCACCAGTACGCAGCCCCCCAAGCATGAGTGCCACCAGTACTCAGCCCCCCAAGCATGAGTGCCACCAGTACTCAGCCCCCAAGCATGAGTGCCACCAGTACTCAGCCCCCAAGCATGAGTGCCACCAGTACTCAGCCCCCAAGCATGAGTGCCACCAGTACTCAGCCCCCCAAGCATGAGTGCCACCAGTACTCAGCCCCCCAAGCATGAGTGTCACCAGTACTCAGCCCCCCAAGCATGAGTGACACCAGTACTCAGCCCCAAGCATGAGTGTCACCAGTACTCAGCCCCCCAAGCATGAGTGCCACCAGTACTCAGCTCCAGCACTATAATGCCCCGCCATGAACCTCCATGACATCCCTCCACAACATGAGAAAAATAAGTAGTAGTTAAGACTAGAAATGAAGAAGTCCTCCATACATTACCTGGGGCGGGGGCGGGGGGGCGGTGTCCGGGTGCATACCTTGGAGGAGACAGACAGAGGTTACACCTGTACAACTGTGGGGGAGACAGAGGTTACACCTGTACAAACTGTGAGGGAGACAGAGGTTACACCTGTACACTGTGGGGGAGACAGAGGTTACACCTGTACAACTGTGAGGGAGACAGAGGTTACACCTGTACAACTGTGGGGGAGACAGACAGAGGTTACACCTGTACAACTGTGAGGGAGACAGAGGTTACACCTGTACAACTGTGAGGGAGACAGACAGAGGTTACACCTGTACAACTGTGAGGGAGACAGACAGAGGTTACACCTGTACAACTGTGAGGG
>WNGS01007598.1:0-30000 GCA_020271785.1 Procambarus virginalis
TGAGGTCGTCCAGTCATGTGTCACTGGACGCGACAAGTGGACGGGTCGTCGTGAGGGCGGCTCTGACCCGTCGTCACCATCATGGTCAGCGCCGCCACCTGTCGCTTCTCTCTGCTGGGTGTCGTACTGGCCGCTTGGGCCACCTTTACCCCGTCAGCGTGAGTATTCTGCCTCTGGTGGGGTGTGGTTGGTGTGGTGGTGGTGATGGTGTGGTGATGGTGTGGTTGGTTGTATGGTATTGCACACTGGCTCACTGCTCTCATAGTGGGATGATAGTGAACTCATATGATGGTGTCTCTACCTGTACCAGTATGGTGTCACTACCAGTACCAGTATAGTGCCACTACCAGTACCAGTATAGTGTCTCTACCTGTACCAGTATAGTGTCACTACCAGTACCAGTATAGTGTCTCTACCAGTACCAGTATAGTGTCATTACCAGTACCAGTATAGTGTCGCTACCAGTACCAGTATAGTGTCACTACCAGTACCAGTATGGTGTCACTACCAGTACCAGTATAGTGTCGCTACCAGTACCAGTATAGTGTCACTACCAGTACCAGTATGGCTACCAGTACCAGTATAGTGTCACTACCTGTACCAGTATGGTGTCGCTACCAGTACCAGTATAGTGTCGCTACCAGTACCAGTATAGTGTCACTACCTGTACCAGTATGGTGTCACTACCAGTACCAGTATAGTGTCGCTACCAGTACCAGTATAGTGTCATTACCAGTACCAGTATGGTGTCACTACCAGTACCAGTATAGTGTCGCTACCAGTACCAGTATAGTGTCATTACCAGTACCAGTATGGTGTCACTACCAGTACCAGTATAGTGTCGCTACCAGTACCAGTATAGTGTCACTACCAGTACCAGTATGGTGTCACTACCAGTACCAGTATAGTGTCACTACCAGTACCAGTATAGTGTCACTACCAGTACCAGTATAGTGTCTCTACCAGTACCAGTATAGTGTCTCTACCAGTACCAGTATAGTGTCACTACCAGTACCAGTATAGTGTCACTACCAGTACCAGTATAGTGTCACTACCAGTACCAGTATAGTGTCACTACCAGTACCAGTATGGTGTCACTACCAGTATAGTGTCACTACCAGTACCAGTATGGTGTCACTACCAGTACCAGTATAGTGTCACTACCAGTATAGTGTCACTACCAGTACCAGTATAGTGTCACTACCAGTACCAGTATAGTGTCACTACCAGTATAGTGTCACTACCAGTACCAGTATGGTGTCACTACCAGTACCAGTATAGTGTCACTACCAGTACCAGTATAGTGTCATTACCAGTACCAGTATAGTGTCACTACCAGTACCAGTATAGTGTCATTACCAGTACCAGTATAGTGTCATTACCAGTACCAGTATAGTGTCACTACCAGTACCAGTATAGTGTCATTACCAGTACCAGTATAGTGTCGCTACCAGTACCAGTATAGTGTCATTACCAGTACCAGTATAGTGTCATTACCAGTACCAGTATGGTGTCACTACCAGTATAGTGTCACTACCAGTACCAGTATGGTGTCACTACCAGTATAGTGTCACTACCAGTACCAGTATAGTGTCATTACCAGTACCAGTATAGTGTCGCTACCAGTACCAGTATAGTGTCATTACCAGTACCAGTATAGTGTCATTACCAGTACCAGTATGGTGTCACTACCAGTATAGTGTCACTACCAGTACCAGTATGGTGTCACTACCAGTATAGTGTCACTACCAGTACCAGTATAGTGTCACTACCTGTACCAGTATAGTGTCACTACCAGTACCAGTATGGTGTCACTACCAGTATAGTGTCACTACCAGTACCAGTATGGCTACCAGTACCAGTATAGTGTCACTACCAGTACCAGTATAGTGTCACTACCAGTACCAGTATAGTGTCACTACCAGTACCAGTATAGTGTCACTACCAGTATAGTGTCACTACCAGTATAGTGTCACTACCAGTACCAGTATAGTGTCACTACCAGTACCAGTATGGTGTCACTACCAGTACCAGTATAGTGTCACTACCAGTACCAGTATAGTGTCACTACCAGTACCAGTATAGTGTCACTACCAGTACCAGTATAGTGTCACTACCAGTACCAGTATAGTGTCTCTACCAGTACCAGTATAGTGTCACTACCAGTACCAGTATAGTGTCACTACCAGTACCAGTATGGTGTCACTACCAGTATAGTGTCACTACCAGTACCAGTATAGTGTCACTACCAGTACCAGTATAGTGTCACTACCAGTACCAGTATAGTGTCACTACCAGTATAGTGTCACTACCAGTACCAGTATAGTGTCACTACCAGTATAGTGTCACTACCAGTACCAGTATAGTGTCACTACCAGTACCAGTATGGTGTCACTACCAGTATGGTGTCACTACCAGTACCAGTATAGTGTCACTACCAGTACCAGTATAGTGTCACTACCAGTACCAGTATAGTGTCACTACCAGTACCAGTATAGTGTCACTACCAGTACCAGTATAGTGTCACTACCAGTACCAGTATGGTGTCACTACCAGTATAGTGTCACTACCAGTACCAGTATAGTGTCACTACCAGTACCAGTATGGTGTCACTACCAGTACCAGTATAGTGTCACTACCAGTACCAGTATAGTGTCACTACCAGTACCAGTATAGTGTCACTACCAGTACCAGTATAGTGTCACTACCAGTACCAGTATGGTGTCTCTACCAGTACCAGTATAGTGTCATTACCAGTACCAGTATGGTGTCACTACCAGTACCAGTATAGTGTCACTACCAGTACCAGTATAGTGTCACTACCAGTACCAGTATGGTGTCTCTACCAGTACCAGTATAGTGTCATTACCAGTACCAGTATAGTGTCACTACCAGTACCAGTATAGTGTCACTACCAGTACCAGTATGGCTACCAGTACCAGTATAGTGTCACTACCAGTACCAGTATGGTGTCACTACCAGTACCAGTATAGTGTCACTACCTGTACCAGTATGGTGTCACTACCAGTACCAGTATAGTGTCACTACCTGTACCAGTATAGTGTCACTACCAGTACCAGTATAGTGTCACTACCAGTACCAGTATAGTGTCACTACCAGTACCAGTATAGTGTCACTACCAGTACCAGTATAGTGTCACTACCTGTACCAGTATGGTGTCTCTACCAGTACCAGTATAGTGTCATACCAGTACCAGTATGGTGTCACTACCAGTACCAGTATGGTGTCACTACCTGTACCAGTATAGTGTCACTACCAGTACCAGTATAGTGTCATACCAGTACCAGTATAGTGTCACTACCAGTACCAGTATGGTGTCACTACCTGTACCAGTATAGTGTCACTACCAGTACCAGTATAGTGTCACTACCAGTACCAGTATGGTGTCTCTACCAGTACCAGTATAGTGTCACTACCAGTATAGTGTCACTACCAGTACCAGTATGGTGTCTCTACCAGTACCAGTATAGTGTCACTACCAGTATAGTGTCACTACCTGTACCAGTATGGTGTCTCTACCAGTACCAGTATAGTGTCATTACCAGTACCAGTATAGTGTCACTACCAGTACCAGTATAGTGTCACTACCAGTACCAGTATAGTGTCTCTACCAGTACCAGTATAGTGTCACTACCAGTACCAGTATGGTGTCACTACCAGTACCAGTATGGTGTCACTACCTGTACCAGTATGGTGTCACTACCAGTACCAGTATAGTGTCACTACCAGTACCAGTATAGTGTCACTACCAGTACCAGTATAGTGTCACTACCAGTACCAGTATAGTGTCTCTACCAGTACCAGTATAGTGTCACTACCAGTACCAGTATGGTGTCACTACCAGTACCAGTATGGTGTCACTACCAGTACCAGTATGGTGTCACTACCAGTACCAGTATAGTGTCACTACCAGTACCAGTATGGTGTCACTACCAGTACCAGTATAGTGTCACTACCAGTACCAGTATAGTGTCACTACCAGTACCAGTATAGTGTCACTACCAGTACCAGTATAGTGTCACTACCAGTACCAGTATAGTGTCACTACCAGTACCAGTATAGTGTCACTACCAGTACCAGTATAGTGTCACTACCAGTACCAGTATAGTGTCACTACCAGTACCAGTATAGTGTCACTACCAGTACCAGTATAGTGTCACTACCAGTACCAGTATAGTGTCACTACCAGTACCAGTATAGTGTCACTACCAGTACCAGTATAGTGTCACTACCAGTACCAGTATGGTGTCACTACCAGTACCAGTATAGTGTCACTACCAGTACCAGTATAGTGTCACTACCAGTACCAGTATAGTGTCACTACCAGTACCAGTATAGTGTCACTACCAGTACCAGTATAGTGTCACTACCAGTACCAGTATAGTGTCACTACCAGTACCAGTATAGTGTCACTACCAGTACCAGTATAGTGTCACTACCAGTACCAGTATAGTGTCACTACCAGTACCAGTATAGTGTCACTACCAGTACCAGTATAGTGTCACTACCAGTACCAGTATGGTGTCACTACCTGTACCAGTATAGTGTCACTACCAGTACCAGTATAGTGTCACTACCAGTACCAGTATAGTGTCACTACCAGTACCAGTATAGTGTCACTACCAGTACCAGTATAGTGTCACTACCAGTACCAGTATAGTGTCACTACCAGTACCAGTATAGTGTCACTACCAGTACCAGTATAGTGTCACTACCAGTACCAGTATGGTGTCACTACCAGTACCAGTATAGTGTCACTACCAGTACCAGTATAGTGTCACTACCAGTACCAGTATAGTGTCACTACCAGTACCAGTATAGTGTCACTACCAGTATAGTGTCACTACCAGTACCAGTATAGTGTCACTACCAGTACCAGTATAGTGTCACTACCAGTACCAGTATAGTGTCACTACCAGTACCAGTATAGTGTCACTACCAGTACCAGTATAGTGTCACTACCAGTACCAGTATGGTGTCACTACCAGTACCAGTATAGTGTCACTACCAGTACCAGTATAGTGTCACTACCAGTACCAGTATGGTGTCACTACCAGTACCAGTATAGTGTCACTACCAGTACCAGTATAGTGTCTCTACCAGTACCAGTATAGTGTCACTACCAGTACCAGTATAGTGTCACTACCAGTACCAGTATAGTGTCACTACCAGTACCAGTATAGTGTCACTACCAGTACCAGTATGGTGTCACTACCTGTACCAGTATAGTGTCACTACCAGTACCAGTATAGTGTCACTACCAGTACCAGTATAGTGTCACTACCAGTACCAGTATAGTGTCACTACCAGTATAGTGTCACTACCAGTACCAGTATAGTGTCACTACCAGTACCAGTATAGTGTCACTACCAGTACCAGTATAGTGTCACTACCAGTACCAGTATAGTGTCACTACCAGTACCAGTATAGTGTCACTACCAGTACCAGTATGGTGTCACTACCAGTACCAGTATAGTGTCACTACCAGTACCAGTATAGTGTCACTACCAGTACCAGTATGGTGTCACTACCAGTACCAGTATGGTGTCACTACCAGTACCAGTATAGTGTCACTACCAGTACCAGTATAGTGTCACTATCAGTACCAGTATAGTGTCACTACCAGTACCAGTATAGTGTCACTACCAGTACCAGTATGGTGTCACTACCAGTACCAGTATAGTGTCACTACCAGTACCAGTATGGTGTCACTACCAGTACCAGTATGGTGTCACTACCAGTACCAGTATGGTGTCACTACCAGTACCAGTATAGTGTCACTACCAGTACCAGTATAGTGTCACTATCAGTACCAGTATGGTGTCACTACCAGTACCAGTATGGTGTCACTACAAGTGCTAGTATGGTGTCACTACAAGTGCTAGTATGTTGTCACTATACAAGTACTAGTATGGTGTCACTACCAGTACCAGTATAGTATCACTACCAGTACCAGTATGGTGTCACTACCAGTACCAGTATAGTGTCACTGCCAGTACCAGTATAGTGTCACTACCAGTACCAGTATGGTGTCACTACCAGTACCAGTATAGTGTCACTGCCAGTACCAGTATAGTATCACTACCAGTACCAGTATGGTGTCACTACCAGTACCAGTATAGTGTCACTGCCAGTACCAGTATGGTGTCACTACAAGTGGTAGTATGGTGTCACTACCAGTACCAGTATAGTGTCACTTCCAGTACCAGTATAGTGTCACTACAAGTGCTAGTATGGTGTCACTACTAGTATGGTGTCACTACTAGTATGGTGTCACTACTAGTATGGTGTCACTACTAGTATGGTGTCACTACTAGTATGGTGTCACTACAAGTATGGTGTCACTACTAGTATGGTGTCACTACTAGTATGGTGTCACTATACAAGTACTTGTATATTAATACAAGTACTAGTATAGAACTAGTACATATTAAACAACAAAATGTCTATTCATACGAGGCAGCTAATAGTTATATCCACCCTATCTCCTCTTCTATATGTCTCGCCTGCACTTGAAACACTCACGTTATCCCACGCCAACAGTGGTACCCGGTTCCTTGTTCTATAAGACTATTTCCTAACCTGGAAATTTTTCCTAACTGCTTGAAATGTCCTAGAAAAGATTACGAGTTAATTCGTTAAAGGCTAATAGCTCTTAATGAACCCTATAGCAATCTATGTTTAACTAGATGTAAATGAATTGTGTTTGCGAATATCGATTCAAGCAAATTTCCTATAATAAATGTGACGTGTCGATACGTTGATTCGAGTGATCGAGCGTATTTTCTAAAACTCGGCACCACGTTAGCAACCCTCCAGGATACTGGAACTGCTCGACTCCCTAATGATTTCTTAAATATTTACGCCAAGGGCTACCTTGTGGGTACCTTATTGAGGTTCTGGGCATCAAAGGGCCCCACGGCCCGGTCTCCGACTAGGCCTCCCAGTAGGTCGTTCTGGTCAAGCAGGTTGTTGGACGCGGCTGCTCGCATTCTGTCGTGTGAATCACAGCCTGGTTGATCAGGTATTCTTTGGAGGTGCTTATCAAGTTCTCTCTTGAACACTGTGAGGGGTCGGCCAGTTATGTCCCTTATGTGTAGTGGAAGCGTGTTGAACAGTCTCGGGCCTCTGATGTTGATAGTTCTCTCTCAGAGTACCTGTTGCACATCAGCTTTTCAACGGGGGTATTCTGCACATCCTGCCATGTCTTCTGGCCTCATGTGGTGTTATTTCTGTGTTCAGGTTTGGGACCAGCCCCTCTACTATTTTCCACGTGTAAATTATTAAATATCTCTCCATTGTGCTCAAGAGAATACAGATTTAAAACTTTTAATCGATGCCAATGATTTACATGACTTACTGAGTGAATTCTAGCGGTAAAGGATCTGGCACGCTTTCCAGGTCAGCAATTTCTCCGGTTCTGAATGGAGGCTGTTAGAGTGTATCAATATTCCACCCTAGAGAGCACTCATGTCTTGAAAAGAATCATCCCTTGTGTGGAAGGTTCTTGTTATCCAACCGGTCATTTTTCTTGCTGTCATGCAACCCGTCCTCGCAAATTCGTATAGTCAGTATTGACTTATTAGTTACGTGCATAGGTGACATACTAAACATAATAGTTTCCCTTCAAAAGCTTCATAGAAAACACCGACCTTACCTAACCTACTTAGTATGTTAAAATAAGCGTCTTATAGCTTCGTAATTACAATTGTTACTTAACCTATTATAGGTATAGGTAGGTAATAATTGTAATTACAAAGCTATAAGATGCTTATCTTAACATACTAAGTAGGTTAGGTAAGGTCGGTGTTTTCTATGAAGCTTTTCAAGGGAAACTATATGTTTAGATGTCACCTATGCACTTATTTAATAAGTCAATATNAGACACTGACAGTGACCTACAGACACTGACAGTTATCTACAGACACTGACAGTGGTCTACAGACACTGACAGTGGTCTACAGACACTAACAGTGACCTACAGTCCTGACAGTGGTCTACAGACACTGACAGTGGTCTACAGACACTAACAGTGACCTACAGTCCCTGACAGTGGTCTACAGACCTAACAGTGACCTACAGACCCTGACAGTGGTCTACAGACCCTGACAGTAACCTACAGACACTGACAGTGGTCTACAGACACTGACAGTGGTCTACAGACCCTGACATTGGTTTACAGACACTGACAGTAGTCTACAGACCCTGACAGTGGTCTACAGACCCTGACAGTGGTCTACAGTCGTGACAGTGGTCTACAGTCGTGACAGTGGTCTACAGACACTGACAGTGGTCTACAGACCTGACAGTGGCCTACAGACCCTGACAGTGGTCTACAGACCCTGACAGTGGTCTACAGACCCTGATAGTGGTCTACAGACCCTGACAGTAGTCTACAGACCCTGACAGTGGTCTACAGACCCTGACAGTGGCCTACAGACCCTGACAGTGGTCTACAGGCCCTGACAGTAGTCTACAGACCCTGATAATGGTCTACAGACACTGACAGTGGTCTACAGACCCTGACAGTGGTCTACAGACACTGACAGTGGTCTACAGACCCTGACAGTGGTCTACAGACCCTGACTGTAGTCTACAGACCCTGACAGTGGTCTACAGACCCTGACAGTGGTCTACAGACCCTGACAGTGGTCTACAGACCCTGACAGTGGCCTACAGACCCTGACAGTGGTCTACAGACCCTAATAATGGTCTACAGACCCTGACAGTGGCCTTTAGACCCTGATAATGGTCTACAGTGATGGTATTAGAGCGGCTACTGTGGTCTATTTTCCTCGTTGTCTCTCTCTCTCCCTCTCTCCCTCTCTCCCTCTCTCTCTCTCTCCCTCTCCTCCCTCTCTCCCTCTCCCTCTCTCCCCTCTTCGTATATCGTTTTTGTGTATAATTGGCAATTTCTGCTCAAGATGGTCGCGGAGACACGCTCGAAATTGGCTGAAAATAGCATGTGTGGGCTGGCCGCCTCTTTATCGACGGATCGTGAATGACTTCAGTTTTGTCTCAGTGGAAATTGACTGTTTTTGGGAGAATGTGCGTGTGTGTGTGAGTGCGTGCACACATGAGTGGGTGTGCACGCGAGTGCGTGTCTGGGACGCTAATGTCATACTATCACGACATAACGTTATTGTCAGTAACTCATTTTGTATTCATTGGTAGTTTGACCATGTCACGCGATGAGTGGCCCTCTGGCGCCGGCACCCAGGTGGCCCTCTGGCGCCGGCACCCAGGTGGCCCTCTGGCGCCGGCACCCAGGTGGTCCTCTGGTGCCGGCACCCAGGTGGCCCTCTGGCGCCGGCACCCAGGTGGCCCTCTGGCGCCAGCACCCAGGTGGCCCTCTGGCGCCGGCACCCAGGTGGCCTCTGGCGCCGGCACCCAGGTGGCCCTCTGGCGCCGGCACCCAGGTGGCCCTCTGGCGCCGGCACCCAGGTGGCCCTCTGGCGCCGGCACCCAGGTGGCCCTCTGGCGCCGGCACCCAGGTGGCCCTCTGGCGCCGGCACCCAGGTGGCCCTCTGGCGCCGGCACCCAGGTGGCCCTCTGGCGCCGGCACCCAGGTGGCCCTCTGGCGCCGGCACCCAGGTGGCCCTCTGGCGCCGGCACCCAGGTGGCCCTCTGGCGCCGGCACCCAGGTGGCCTCTGGCGCCGGCACCCAGGTGGCCCTCTGGCACCGGCACCCAGGTGGCCCTCTGGCGCCGGCACCCAGGTGGTCCTCTGGCGCCGGCACCCAGGTGGCCCTCTGGCGCCGGCACCCAGGTGGCCCTCTGGCGCCGGCACCCAGGTGGCCCTCTGGCGCCGGCACACAGGTGGCTCTCTGGCGCCGGCACCCAGGTGGCCCTCTGGCGCCGGCACCCAGGTGGCCCTCTGGCGCCAGCACCCAGGTGGCCCTCTGGCGCCGGAACCCAGGTGGCCCTCTGGCGCCGGCACCCAGGTGGCCCTCTGGCGCCGGCACCCAGGTGGCTTTCTGGTGTGTGGCGCCGGCACCCAGGTGGCTTTCTGGTGTGTGGCGCCAGCACCCAGGTGGCCCTCTGGTGAGTGGCGCCAGCACCCAGGTGGTCCTCTGGTGTGTGGCGCCAGCACCCAGGTGGCCCTCTGGTGTGTGGCGCCAGCACCCAGGTGGCCCTCTGGCGCTGGCACCCAGGTGGCCCTCTGGTGTGTGGCGCCAGCACCCATTTGGCCCTCTGGCGCCAGCACCCAGGTGGCCCTCTGGTGTGTGGCGCCAGAACCCAGGTGACCCTCTGGTGTGTGGCGGCGGCACCCAGGTGGCCCTCTGGCGCCAGCACTCAGGTGGCCCTCTGGTGTGTGGCGCCGGCACCCAGGTGGCCCTCTGGTGTGTGGCGCCAACACCCAGGTGGTCCTCTGGTGTGTGGCGCCGGCACCCAGGTGGCCCTCTGGTGTGTGGCGCCAGCACCCATTTGGCCCTCTGGCGCCAGCACCCAGGTGGCCCTCTGGTGTGTGGCGCCAGCACCCATTTGGCCCTCTGGCGCCAGCACCCAGGTGGCCCTCTGGTGTGTGGCGCCAGAACCCAGGTGACCCTCTGGTGTGTGGCGGCGGCACCCAGGTGGCCCTCTGGCGCCAGCACTCAGGTGGCCCTCTGGTGTGTGGCGCCGGCACCCAGGTGGCCCTCTGGTGTGTGGCGCCAACACCCAGGTGGTCCTCTGGTGTGTGGCGCCGGCACCCAGGTGGCCCTCTGGTGTGTGGCGCCGGCACCCAGGTGGCCCTCTGGTGTGTGGCGCCGGCACCCAGGTGGCCCTCTGGCGCCGGCACCCAGGTGGTCCTCTGGTGTGTGGTGCCATCACCCAGGTGGTCCTCTGGTGTGTGTCGCCGGCACCCAGGTGGCCCTCTGGTGTGTGGCGCCAGCACCCAGGTGGCCCTCTGGTGTGTGTCGCCGGCACCCAGGTGGCCCTCTGGTGTGTGGCGCCAGCACCCAGGTGGCCCTCTGGTGTATGGCGCCAGCACCCAGGTGGCCCTCTGGTGTGTGGCGCCGGCACCATGTGACGTCATGCTGAACCACTTGGAGAGTCGCCATGTCAGAAGTGTACTTAAAATACTTGAGGTAAAGTGCACTTAAGACCTGTTAGTAGATCTGCATTTACGATGTCTTGAAGGACATTATCTTTAAGACGCGTCTTGAGATGTGCTTTTAGGATGTGTGAGGTGAGAGACATTCCTCACTCGGGGGAGACAGTCATCTGGAGACTCATGTCTCATCCGGAGACTCATGTCTCATCCGGAGACTCATGTCTCATCTGGAGACTCATGTCCCATCTGGAGACTCATGTCTCATCTGGAGACTCATGTCTCATCTGGAGACTCATGTCTCATCTGGAGACTCAAGTTTCATCTGGAGACTCATGTCTCATCTGGAGACTCATGTCTCATCTGGAGACTCATGTCTCATCTGGAGACTCATGTCTCATCTGGAGACTCAAGTCTCATCTGGAGACTCATGTCTCATCTGGAGACTCATGTCTCATCCGGAGACTCATGTCTCATCTGGAGACTCATGTCTCATTTGGAGACTCATGTCTCATCTGGAGACTCATGTCTCATCTGGAGACTCATGTCTCATCTGGAGACTCATATGTCTCATCTGGAGACTCATCTCTCATCTGGAGACTCATGTCTCATCTGGAGACTCTCTCTCTGGAGACTCATGTCTCATCCAGAGACTCATGTCTCATCCGGAGACTCATGTCTCATCCGGAGACTCAGTCTCATCTGGAGACTCATGTCTCATCTGGAGACTCATGACTCATCTGGAGACTCATCTCTCATCTGGAGACTCATGTCTCATCTGGAGACTCATGTCTCATCCAGAGACTCATGTCTCATCCGGAGACTCATGTCTCATCCGAGACTCATGTCTCATCTGGAGACTCATGTCTCATCTGGAGACTCATGACTCATCTGGAGACTCATCTCTCATCTGGAGACTCAAGTCTTATCTGGAGACTCATGTCTCATCTGGAGACTCATGTCTCATCTGGAGACTCATGTCTCATCTGGAGACTCAAGTCTCATCTGGAGACTCATGTCTCATCTGGAGACTCATGTCTCATTTGGAGACTCATGTCTCATCTGGAGACTCATGTCTCATCTGGAGACTCATCTCTCATCTGGAGACTCATATGTCTCATCTGGAGACTCATCTCTCATCTGGAGACTCATGTCTCATCTGGAGACTCATCTCTCATCTGGAGACTCATGTCCCATCTGGAGACTCAAGTCTCATCTGGAGACTCATGTCTCATCTGGAGACTCATGTCTCATCTGGACACTCATGTCTCATCTGGAGACTCATGTCTTATCTGGAGACTCATGTCTCATCTGGAGACTCATGTCTTATCTGGAGACTCATCTCTCATCTGGAGACTCATGTCTCATCTGGAGACTCAAGTCTCATCTGGAGACTCATCTCTCATCTGGAAATTCATCTCTCATCTGGAGACTCATGTCTTATCTGGAGACTCATGTCTCATCTGGACACTCATGTCTCATCTGGAGACTCAAGTCTCATCTGGAGACTCATCTCTCATCTGGAAATTCATCTCTCATCTGGAGACTCATGTCTTATCTGGAGACTCATGTCTCATCTGGAGACTCATGTCTCATCTGGAGACTCATGTCTCATCTGGAGACTCATGTCTCATCTGGAGACTCATGTCTCATCTGGAGACTCATGTCTCATCTGGAGACACATCTCTCATCCGGAGACTCATGTCTCATCTGGAGACTCATGTCTCATCTGGAGACTCATGTCTCATCTGGAGACTCATGTCTCATCTGGAGACTCATGTCTCATCTGGAGACTCATGTCTCATCCGGAGACTCATGTCTCATCCGGAGACTCATGTCTCATCTGGAGACTCATGTCTCATCTGGAGACTCATGTCTCATCTGGAGACTCATGTCTCATCTGGAGACTCATATCTCATCTGGAAACTCATGTCTCATCTGGAGACATGAATACAAAAATACAAACTGTATTTCCTGCTTCGTGAAGCAAAAAAAACAAGCAAATTGAAAGATCAACTGAATTACTCAGCATATCAACTTAAAGAACAGAAAAGGACAAGAGGGGGACATGATCGCAACGTGCAAAATACTGAGAGAAATAAACCAGGTGGCCAAGAATCCGCCAAGTGAAAGACGGTTGAAATTTATTCTACTTGGAAACGTAAAGGATGTTAGATCTGAGTACGAGTGACTGTGTACTTTACACTCATGATGGTGAGTACGAGTGACTGTGTACTTTACACTCATGATGGTGAGTACGAGTGACTGTGTACTTTACACTCATGATGGTGAGTACGAGTGACTGTGTACTTTACTCATTACAGTGAGTACATATAGATAAGTACGTCAGCCCATTTCCTTGTCTCATTTCATCTCTGGAACAGTCTCCCATCATCACCCCCCCCCATCTCTGGGATGTGTTTCATGCCTCTGGATGTGTCTCATGCCTCTGGGATGTGTCCCATGCCTCTGGGATGTGTCCCATGCCTCTGAGATGTTTCTCATGCCTCTGGGATGTGTCTCATGCCTCTGGGATGTGTCCCATGCCTCTGTGATGTGTCTCATGCCTCTGGGATGTGTCTCATGCCTCTGGGATGTGTCCCATGCTTCTGGGATGTGTCCCATGACTCTGGGATGTATCCCATGCCTCTGGGATGTGTCTCTTGCCTCTGGGATGTGTCTCTTGCCTCTGGGATGTGTCTCTTGCCTCTGGGATGTGTCTCTTGCCTCTGGGATGTGTCTCATGCCTCTGGGATGTGTCCCATGCCTCTGGGACGTGTCCCATGCCTCTGGGATGTGTCCCATGCCTCTGAGACGTGTCCCATGCCTCTGGGATGTGTCCCATGCCTCTGGGATGTGTCTCTTGCCTCTGGGATGTGTCTCTTGCCTATGGGATGTGTCTCATGCCTCTGGGATGTGTCCCATGCCTCTGGGACGTGTCCCATGCCTCTGGGATGTGTCCCATGCCTCTGGGACGTGTCCCATGCCTCTGGGATGTGTCCCATGCCTCTGGGATGTGTTTCTTGCCTCTGGGATGTGTCTCATGCCTCTGGGATGTGTCCCATGCCTCTGGGACGTGTCCCATGCCTCTGGGATGTGTCCCATGCCTCTGGGACGTGTTTCTTGCCTCTGGGATGTGTCTCATGCCTCTGGGATGTGTCCCATGCCTCTGGGATGTGTCCCATGCCTCTGGGATGTGTCCCATGCCTCTGGGATGTGTCCCATGCCTCTGGGATGTGTCCCATGCCTCTGGAATGTGTCCCATGCCTCTGGGATGTGTCCCATGCCTCTGGGATGTGTCTCATGCCTCTGGGATGTGTCTCAAGCCTGTGGGATGTGTCTTATGCCTCTGGGATGTGTCTCATGCCTCTGGGATGTGTCCCATGCCTCTGGGATGTGTCCCATGCTTCTGGGATGTGTCCCATGCCTCTGGGATGTGTCTCATGCCTCTGGGATGTGTCTCATGCCTCTGGGATGTGCCCCATGCCTCTGGGATGTGTTCCATGCCTCTGGGATGTGTCCCATGCCTCTGGGATGTGTTCCATGCCTCTGGGATGTGTCCCATGCCTCTGGGATGTGTCCCATGCCTCTGGGATGTGTCCCATGCCTCTGGGATGTGTCCCGTGCCTCTGGGATGTGTCCCATGCCTTTGGGATGTGTCCCATGCCTCTGGGATGTTTCTCATGCCTCTGGGATGTGCCCCATGCCTCTGGGATGTGTTCCATGCCTCTGGGATGTGTCCCATGCCTCTGGGATGTGTTCCATGCCTCTGGGATGTGTCCCATGCCTCTAGGATGTGTCCCGTGCCTCTGGGATGTGTCCCATGCCTTTGGAATGTGTCCCATGCCTAAGGGATGTTTCTCATGCCTCTGGGATGTGTCCCATGTCTCTGGGATGTGTTTCACGCCTCTGGGATGTGTCCCATGCCTCTGGGATGTGTCCCATGCCTCTGGGATGTGTCCCATGCCTCTGGGATGTGTCCCATGCCTCTGGGATGTGTCCCATGCCTCTGGGATGTGTCCCATGCCTCTGGGATGTCTCCCGTGCCTCTGGGATGTCTCCCATGCCTCTGGGATGTGTCCCATGCCTCTGGGATGTGTCCCATGCCTCTGGGATGTGTCCCATGCCTCTGGGATGTGTCCCATGCCTCTGGGATGTGTCCCATGCCTCTGGGATGTCTCCCGTGCCTCTGGGATGTGTCCCATGCCTCTGGGATGTCTCCCGTGCCTCTGGGATGTGTCCCATGCCTCTGGGATGTGTCCCATGCCTCTGGGATGTGTCCCATGCCTCTGGGATGTGTCCCATGCCTCTGGGATGTGTCCCATGCTACAGGAAGATGCCCTCTACCTCCGCCATTCCCTTAAACTGGTCGAAGCCTCCGCTTCTTGCAAGATCAGAGTTCGATCCCCGATGGTCCAAGTGGATGGTGGGTTCGAACGGGTTCGAATCTATCTTCCCCTCACCTCTCCCCCATCCCCCTGTTCCACCCCGGAGGATTATATATTGCCGCTATCTATCATTTTGCGTTTAATTATCTATCATGTATAAGCCATGTTCGGCCGGGTGGTGACGCCTTGGTCGTGGAGAAGATGCTTACGGTGGCATCTTGGGTGGTCTGCGGGGGCCCTTGTGAGGTCCAGGTGGCCCGGGACCGTCTCTAATAGCTTCTTGGGACATCCTGGGATATCTTGGGATATTCTGGGATATCTTGGGATATTCTGGGATATCTTGGGACGTCCTTGGGACATCCTAGGGCATTCTGGGACATCTTGAGATATTCTGGAACATCTTGGACATCCCGGACTTCCTGGGACATCCTAGGATATCCCGGGACATCCCGGAATATCCTGGGACATCCTAGGACAGCTGCTCGTGGACTTCAAATCCTAGGACATCCTAGGATAGTATGAGGAGACTATATCTCCCAACATCCCAGATATCCCGGACATCCTGGACATCCTGGGACATCCTGGGACATCCTGGGACACCCCTTGGGACATCCTGGGACAGGAACTATCCCGCAAGCCTCCTACCCGCGGTGCGGGACCTCGCGGCTATGGAAGCCATCTTCCAGGTGGAGGTGTTGAAAGTTGTTTCAGATTTAGCCTCTCAGAACGAAGTGTCCCATGTAGCACGGGCTATGGCGATCCCCCGTGAAGGAGGTGTTGGAGTTAATATGTGACTTAGAGCCGAGGAGAGCTGCGTCGCGTGTGGCGGCTGGGCGTCGAATGAGCGGCGATGATGTGCGTTGATTTCGCTATTACAACGCTGGTAGTTCCCCTGCTACACGCTGCTACGGTGGTAGGCTCGTTACCAATTGCGGTTGATAACGTCGATTACGTTGGTTGGAGGATATGGCGTTAATTCAGTGGAAAAACGGAATGGGGGGGTTTGAGACGGGGGAAATAGAGGTATTTTTATGTAGTTCATTAGCGGGTTGCCCGCTTGCTGGCGTTGGCAACACTGGGGCATGGGGCATGGGGCATCATCCCCCCTTCGCTGCTATTGGTCGACGCGGTCTGCCGCTGGAGCCGCGGTAGCCAATCACAGTCCTTCCATATACCCAGCTGGAGTCACGGGTTAAGACTGTTCTTACTGGCGTATAGGAGCTCTCAGTCGGCTCGAATCGCGTTGTATAGGCTCTTGGATCCTTCGGTAGGGAGAGCATGCGCTAGGAGACCGCATGAGCGCGTGAGGGAGAGGCAGTAGAGTGTGTGTGTGTGTGTATGTGCGCTGGAGGTGCGCTCAAGCGGCGCATGCGGCGCCTCACCTGGTCAGCACACACAAGGGACCCATTCTCCCTCTATCAAACGCATCCGACACACGCTTGCCGCCTCACCATACACTCTCTCACTCACCGCTACTCACCGCTACTCACCGCTACGCATCAACCTGCGCGCCGCACGCAAAACCTCCCCTCCACCTGTGCGTCTTGCGTATATAAATTCATACAAAAATACACGTGTCCTGCGGCGGCGCCCCCGCCCCTCGCCAGCTCTACCCCCCCCTCGCATGTATATACAGGTCAATACTACCGCGTGATGACCCGTCGACACTGTATTACCGGAATGAGTGAAGGGAGAGATGCGTGCGTGTCAGCGCCTTCTCTCTCTCGCGACGCCGCCCCTCGAGTGAAACATTTAAACGTATCGAGTGAGATTGATCCCCCGGTGAGTTACGTCAAGCGCTGACCGCGTGCTGTCAAGCCCTTGCCAGTGGTGAGTGCACCACTGGTGACAGCGCCGGGTGCAACCAAACGGTGGAAGTAAGCTGTCAGCATATGCTGACTAAGAACAATTGACAAGCGACAGTGCCACTGTCAGCCGCACCGCTGAGGCGCCTCGCTTCAACAGGTCCCAAGTAACTAGTGATGGACTCTGGGACCTTGTGACAACGCCGAGTTGGCAGTGAAATCCGAGTACATGCAGTGAAATCCGAGTACAGGCAGTGAAATCCGAGTACATGCAGTGAAATCCGAGTACAGGCAGTGAAATCCGAGTACAGGCAGTGAAATCCGAGTACAGGCAGTGAAATCCGAGTACAGGCAGTGAAATCCGAGTACAGCAGTGAAATCCGAGTACAGGCAGTGAAATCCGAGTACAGGCAGTGAAATCCGAGTACAGGCAGTGAAATCTGAATACAGTGAAATCTGAGTACAGGCAGTGAAAATCTGAATACAGTGAAAATCTGAATACAGGCAGTGAATCTGAGTACAGGCATGAAAATCTGAGTGCAGGCAGTGAAAATCTGAATACAGGCAGTGAAAATATCTGAGTACAGGCAGTGAAATACGAATACAGGCAGTGAAATCCGAATACAGGCAGTGAAAATCCGAGTACAGTCAGTGAAAATCTGAGTACAGTCAGTGAAAATCCGAGTACAGACAGTAAAATCNACAGACACTGACAGTGACCTACAGACCCTGACAGTGGTCTACAGACACTGACAGTGACCTACAGACACTGACAGTGGTCTACAGACACTAACAGTGACCTACAGACACTGACAGTGGTCTACAGACCCTGACAGTGACCTACAGACACTGACAGTGGTCTACAGACACTGACAGTGACCTACAGACACTGACAGTGACCTACAGACACTGACAGTGACCTACAGACACTGACAGTGGTCTACAGACACTGACAGTGGTCTACAGACACTGACAGTGACCTACAGACACTGACAGTGACCTACAGACACTGACAGTGGTCTACAGACACTAACAGTGACCTACAGACACTGACAGTGGTCTACAGGACACTGACAGTGACCTACAGACACTGACAGTGGTCTACAGACACTAACAGTGACCTACAGACACTGACAGTGGTCTACAGACCCTGACAGTGACCTACAGACACTGACAGTGGTCTACAGACACTGACAGTGGTCTACAGACCCTGACGGTGGTCTACAGGCCCTGACAGTGGTCTACAGGCCCTGACAGTGGTCTACAGGCCCTGACAGTGGTCTACAGGGTCTGACGGTGGTCTACAGACACTGACAGTGGTCTACAGACACTGACAGTGGTCTACAGACCCTGACAGTGGTCTACAGACACTGACAGTGGTCTACAGACACTGACAGTGGTCTACAGACCCTGACAGTGGTCTACAGACACTGACAGTGGTCTACAGACACTGACAGTGGTCTACAGACACTGACAGTGGCCTACAGACACTGACAGTGGTCTACAGACACTGACAGTGGTCTACAGACACTGACAGTGGTCTACAGACCCTGACAGTGGTCTACAGACACTGACAGTGGTCTACAGACCCTGACAGTGGTCTACAGACCCTGACAGTGGTCTACAGACCCTGACAGTGGTCTACAGGCCCTGACAGTAGTCTACAGACCCTGACAGTGGTCTACAGACCCTGACAGTGACCTACAGACACTGACAGTGGCCTACAGACACTGACAGTGGTCTACAGACACTGAAAGTGGTCTACAGGCCCTGACAGTGGTCTACAGACACTGACAGTGGCCTACAGACCCTGACAGTGGTCTACAGACACTGACAGTGGTCTACAGACACTGACAGTGGTCTACAGACCCTGACAGTGGTCTACAGACCCTAACAGTGGCCTACAGACCCTGACAGTGGTCTACAGACTCTGACAGTGGTCAACAGACCCTGACAGTGGTCTACAGACCCTGACAGTGGTCTACAGACCCTGACAGTGGTCTACAGACCCTGACAGTGGTCTACAGACCCTGACAGTGGTCTACAGGCCCTGACAGTAGTCTACAGACCCTGACAGTGGTCTACAGACCCTGACAGTGACCTACAGACACTGACAGTGGTCTACAGACACTGACAGTGGTCTACAGACCCTGACAGTGGTCCACAGTCCCTGACAGTGGTCTACAGACCCTGACAGTGGCCTACAGACCCTGACAGTGGTCTACAGACCCTGATAATGGTCTACAGACCCTGACAGTGGTCTACAGACCCTGATAATGGTCTACAGACACTGACAGTGGTCTACAGACCCTGACAGTGGTCTACAGACCCTGATAATGGTCTACAGACCCTGATAATGGTCTACAGACCCTGACAGTGGTCTACAGACACTGACAGTGGTCTACAGACCCTGACAGTGGTCTACAGACCCTGATAATGGTCTACAGACCCTGATAATGGTCTACAGACCCTGATAATGGTCTACAGACCCTGACAGTGGTCTACAGACCCTGATAATGGTCTACAGACCCTGATAATGGTCTACAGACCCTGACAGTGGTCTACAGACCCTGACAGTGGTCTACAGACCCTGATAATGGTCTACAGACCCTGATAATGGTCTACAGACCCTGATAATGGTCTACAGACCCTGACAGTGGTCTACAGACCCTGATAATGGTCTACAGACCCTGATAATGGTCTACAGACCCTGATAATGGTCTACAGACCCTGACAGTGGTCTACAGACCCTGATAATGGTCTACAGACCCTGATAATGGTCTACAGACCCTGATAATGGTCTACAGACCCTGACAGTGGTCTACAGACCCTGACAGTGGTCTACAGACCCTGATAATGGTCTACAGACCCTGATAATGGTCTACAGACCCTGATAATGGTCTACAGACCCTGACAGTGGTCTACAGACCCTGATAATGGTCTACAGACCCTGATAATGGTCTACAGACCCTGATAATGGTCTACAGACCCTGACAGTGGTCTACAGACCCTGATAATGGTCTACAGACCCTGATAATGGTCTACAGACCCTGATAATGGTCTACAGACCCTGACAGTGGCCTACAGACCCTGACAGTGGTCTACAGACCCTAATAATGGTCTACAGACCCTGACAGTGGCCTTTAGACCCTGATAATGGTCTACAGTGATGGTATTAGAGCGGCTACTGTGGTCTATTTTCCTCGTTGTCTCTCTCTCTCCCTCTCTCCCTCTCTCCCTCTCCCTCTCTCCCTCTTCGTATATCGTTTTTGGTGTATAATTGGCAATTTCTGCCTCAAGATGGTCGCGGAGACACGCTCGAAATTGGCTGAAAATAGCATGTGTGGGCTGGCCGCCTCTTTATCGACGGATCGTGAATGACTTCAGTTTTGTCTCAGTGGAAATTGACTGTTTTTGGGAGAATGTGCGTGTGTGTGTGTGAGTGCGTGTACACATGAGTGGGTGTGCACGCGAGTGCGTGTCTGGGACGCTAATGTCACACTATCACGACATAACGTTATTGTCAGTAACTCATTTTGTATTCATTGGTAGTTTGACCATGTCACGCGATGAGTGGCCCTCTGGCGCCGGCACCCAGGTGGCCCTCTGGCGCCGGCACCCAGGTGGCCCTCTGGCGCCGGCACCCAGGTGGCCCTCTGGCGCCGGCACCCAGGTGGCCCTCTGGTGCCGGCACCCAGGTGGCCCTCTGGTGCCGGCACCCAGGTGGCCCTCTGGCGCCGGCACCCAGGTGGCCCTCTGGCGCCGGCACCCAGGTGGCCCTCTGGCGCCGGCACTCAGGTGGCCCTCTGGCGCCGGCACCCAGGTGGCCCTCTGGTGCCGGCACCCAGGTGGCCCTCTGGCGCCGGCACCCAGGTGGCTTTCTGGCGCCGGCACCCAGTTGGCCCTCTGGTGTGTGGCGCCGGCACCCAGGTGGCCCTCTGGTGTGTGGCGCCGGCACCCAGGTGGCCCTCTGGTGTGTGGCGCCGGCACCCAGGTGGCCCTCTGGTGTGTGGCGCCGGCACCCAGGTGGCCCTCTGGTGTGTGGCGCCGGCACCCAGGTGGCCCTCTGGTGTGTAGCGCCGGCACCCAGGTGGCCCTCTGGTGTGTGGCGCCAGCACCCAGGTGGTCCTCTGATGTGTGGCGCCAGCACCCAGGTGGTCCTCTGGCGCCAGCACCCAGGTGGTCCTCTGGTGCGTGGCGCCGGCACCCAGGTGGTCCTCTGTTGTGTGGCGCCAGCACCCAGGTGGTCCTCTGGCGCCAGCACCCAGGAGGTCCTCTGGTGTGTGGCGCCAGCACCCAGGTGGCCCTCTGGTGTGTGGCGCCAGCACCCAGGTGGCCCTCTGTTGTGTGGCGCCAGCACCCAGGTGGTCCTCTGTGTGTGGCGCCGGCACCCAGGTGGTCCTCTGGTGTGTGGCGCCAGCACCCAGGTGGCCCTCTGGTGTGTGGCGCCAGCACCCAGGTGGTCCTCTGGTGTGTGGCGCCAACACCCAGGTGGTCCTCTGGTGTGTGGCGCCAACACCCAGGTGGTCCTCTGGTGTGTGGCGCCAGCACCCAGGTGGTCCTCTGGTGTGTGGCGCCAACACCCAGGTGGTCCTCTGGTGTGTGGCGCCAACACCCAGGTGGTCCTCCGGTGTCTGGCGCCAACACCCAGGTGGTCCTCTGGTGTGTGGCGCCAACACCCAGGTGGTCCTCTGGTGTGTGGCGCCAACACCCAGGTGGTCCTCTGGTGTGTGGCGCCAACACCCAGGTGGCCCTCTGGTGTGTGGCGCCAGCACCCAGGTGGCCCTCTGGTGTGTGGCGCCAGCACCCAGGTGGTCCTCTGGTGTGTGGCGCCAGCACCCAGGTGGCCCTCTGGTGTGTGGCGCCAGCACCCAGGTGGCCCTCTGGTGTGTGGCGCCGGCACCCAGGTGGCCCTCTGGTGTGTGGCGCCGGCACCCAGGTGGCCCTCTGGTGTGTGGCGCCAGCACACAGGTGGCCCTCTGGTGTGTGGCGCCGGCACCCAGGTGGCCCTCTGGTGTGTGGCGCCGGCACCCAGGTGGCCCTCTGGTGTGTGGCGCCGGCACCCAGGTGGCCCTCTGGTGTGTGGCGCCGGCACCCAGGTGGCCCTCTGGTGTGTGGCGCCGGCACCCAGGTGGCCCTCTGGCGCCGGCACCCAGGTGATCCTCTGGTGTGTGGTGCCATCACCCAGGTGGTCCTCTGGTGTGTGGCGCCAGCACCCAGGTGGCCCTCTGGTGTGTGGCGCCAGCACCCAGGTGGCCCTCTGGTGTGTGGCGCCAGCACCCAGGTAGCCCTCTGGTGTGTGGCGCCGGCACCCAGGTGGCCCTCTGGTGTGTGGCGCCGGCACCCAGGTGGCCCTCTGGTGTGTGGCGCCAGCACCCAGGTGGCCCTCTGGTGTGTGGCGCCGGCACCCAGGTGGCCCTCTGGTGTGTGGCGCCAGCACCCAGGTGGCCCTCTGGTGTGTGGCGCCGGCACCCAGGTGGCCCTCTGGTGTGTGGCGCCGGCACCCAGGTGGCCCTCTGGTGTGTGGTGCCAACACCCAGGTGGTCCTCTGGTGTGTGTGTCGCCAGCACCCAGGTGGCCCTCTGGTGTGTGGCGCCGGCACCCAGGTGGCCCTCTGGTGTGTGGCGCCGGCACCCAGGTGGCCCTCTGGTGTGTGGCGCCGGCACCCAGGTGGCCCTCTGGTGTATGGCGCCGGCACCCAGGTGGCCCTCTGGTGTGTGGCGCCAGCACCATGTGACGTCATGCTGAACCACTTGGAGAGTCGCCATGTCAGAAGTGTACTTAAAATACTTGAGGTAAAGTGCACTTAAGACCTGTTAGTAGATCTGCATTTACGATGTCTTGAAGGACATTATCTTTAAGACGCCTCTAGAGATGTGCTTTTAGGATGTGTGAGGTGAGAGACATTCCTCACTCGGGGGAGACAGTCATCTGGAGACTCATGTCTCATCCGGAGACTCATGTCTCATCTGGAGACTCATGTCTCATCCGGAGACTCATGTCTCATCTGGAGACTCATGTCTCATCTGGAGACTCATCTCTCATCTGGAGACTCATATGTCTCATCTGGAGACTCATCTCTCATCTGGAGACTCATCTCTCATCTGGAGACTCATGTCTCATCTGGAGACTCATGTCTCATCTGGACACTCATGTCTCATCTGGAGACTCATGCCTCATCTGGAAACTCATGTCTCATCTGGAGACATGAATACAAAAATAAAACTGTATTTCCTGCTTCGTGAAGCAAAAAAAAAACAAGCAAATTGAAAGATCAACTGAATTACTCAGCATATCAACTTAAAGAACAGAAAAGGACAAGAGGGGGACATGATCGCAACGTGCAAAATACCGAGAGAAATAGACCAGGTGGCCAAGAATCCGCCAAGTGAAAGACGGTTGAAATTAATTCTACTTGGAAACGTAAAGGATGTTAGATCTGAGTACGAGTGACTGTGTACTTTACACTCATGATGGTGAGTACGAGTGACTGTGTACTTTACACTCATGATGGTGAGTACGAGTGACTGTGTACTTTACTCATTACAGTGAGTACATATAGATGAGTAGGTCAGCCCATTTCCTTGCCTCATTTCATCTCTGGAACAGTCTCCCATCACCCCCCCCCCATCTCTGGGATGTGTCTCATACCTCTGGGATGTGTTTCATGCCTCTGGGATGTGTTTCATGCCTCTGGGATGTGTTTCATGCCTCTGGGATGTGTCTCATGCCTCTGGGATGTGTCTCATGCCTCTGGGATGTGTCTCATGCCTCTGTGATGTGTCTCATGCCTCTGGGATGTGTCTCATGCCTCTGGGATGTGTCCCATGCTTCTGGGATGTGTCCCATGCCTCTGGGATGTGTCCCATGCCTCTGGGATGTATCCATGCCTCTGGGATGTGTCTCTTGCCTCTGGGATGTGTCTCTTGCCTCTGGGATGTGTCTCTTGCCTCTGGGATGTGTCTCTTGCCTCTGGGATGTGTCTCATGCCTCTGGGATGTGTCCCATGCCTCTGGGACGTGTCCCATGCCTCTGGGATGTGTCCCATGCCTCTGGGATGTGTCCCATGCCTCTGGGATGTGTCCCTTGCCTCTGGGATGTGTCCCATGCTTTTGGGATGTGTCCCATGCCTCTGGGATGTGTCCCATGCCTCTGGGATGTGTCCCATGCCTCTGGGATGTGTCCCATGCCTCTGGGATGTGTCCCGTGCCTCTGGGATGTGTTCCATGCCTCTGGGATGTGTCCCATGCCTCTGGGATGTGTCCCATGCCTCTGGGATGTGTCCCATGCATCTGGGATGTGTCCCGTGCCTCTGGGATGTGTCCCATGCCTTTGGGATGTGTCCCATGCCTCTGGGATGTGTCCCATGCCTCTGGGATGTGTCCCATGCATCTGGGATGTGTCCCGTGCCTCTGGGATGTGTCCCGTGCCTTTGGGATGTGTCCCATGCCTCTGGGATGTTTCTCATGCCTCTGGGATGTGCCCCATGCCTCTGGGATGTGTTCCATGCCTCTGGGATGTGTCCCATGCCTCTGGGATGTGTTCCATGCCTCTGGGATGTGTCCCATGCCTCTGGGATGTGTCTCATGCCTCTGGGATGTGTCCCATGCCTCTGGGATGTGTCCCGTGCCTCTGGGATGTGTCCCATGCCTTTGGGATGTGTCCCATGCCTCTGGGATGTTTCTCATGCCTCTGGGATGTGCCCCATGCCTCTGGGATGTGTTCCATGCCTCTGGGATGTGTCCCATGCCTATGGGATGTGTCCCATGCTTCTGGGATGTGTCCCATGCCTCTGGGATGTGTCCCATGCCTCTGGGATGTGTCCCGTGCCTCTGGGATGTGTCCCATGCCTTTGGGATGTGTCCCATGCCTCTGGGATGTTTCTCATGCCTCTGGGATGTGTCCCATGTCTCTGGGATGTGTTTCACGCCTCTGGGATGTGTCCCATGCCTCTGGGATGTGTCCCATGCTCTGGGATGTGTCCCTGCCTCTGGATGTGTCCCATGCCTCTGGGATGTGTCCCGTGCCTCTGGGATGTGTCCCATGCCTTGGGATGTGTCCCATGCCTCTGGGACGTTTCTCATGCCTCTGGGATGTGTCCCATGTCTCTGGGATGTGTCCCATGCCTCTGGGATGTGTCCCATGCCTCTGGATGTGTCCCATGCCTCTGGGATGTGTCCCATGCCTCTGGGATGTGTCCCATGCCTCTGGGATGTGTCCCATGTCTCTGGGATGTGTCTCATGCCTCTGGGATGTGTCCCATTCTTCTGGGATGTGTTTCACGCCTCTGGGATGTGTCCCATGCCTCTGGGATGTGTCCCATGCCTCTGGGATGTGTCCCATGCCTCTGGGATGTGTCCCATGCCTCTGGGATGTGTCCCATGCCTCTGGGATGTGTCCCATGCCTCTGGGATGTGTCCCATGCCTCTGGGATGTGTCCCATGCCTCTGGGATGTGTCCCATGCCTCTGGGATGTGTCCCATGCCTCTGGGATGTGTCCCATGCCTCTGGGATGTGTCCCATGCCTCTGGGATGTGTCCCATGCCTCTGGATGTGTCCCATGCCTCTGGGATGTGTCCCATGCCTCTGGGATGTGTCCCATGCCTCTGGGATGTGTCCCATGCCTCTGGGATGGGTTCCATGCCTCTGGGATGTGTCCCATGCCTCTGGGATGTGTCCCATGCCTCTGGGATGTGTCCCGTGTCTCTGGGATGTGTCCCGTGCCTCTGGGATGTGTCCCATGCCTCTGGGATGTGTCCCATGCCTCTGGGATGTGTCCCATGCCTCTGGGATGTGTCCCATGCCTCTGAGATGTGTCCCATGCCTCTGGGATGTGTCCCATGCCCCTGGGATGTGTCCCATGCCTTTGGGATGTGTCCCATGCCTCTGGGATGTTTCTCATGCCTCTGGGATGTGTCCCATGTCTCTGGATGTGTTTCACGCCTCTGGGATGTGTCCCATGCCTCTGGGATGTGTCCATGTCTCTGGGATGTGTCCCATGCCTCTGGGATGTGTCCCATGCCTCTGGGATGTGTCCCATGCCTCTGGGATGTGTCCCATGCCTCTGGGATGTGTCCCATGCCTCTGGGATGTGTCTCATGCCTTTGGGATGTGTCCCATGCTTCTGGGATGTGTTTCACGTCTCTGGGATGTGTCCCATGCCCCTGGGATGTGCCCCATGCCTCTGGGATGTCTCCCATGCCTCTGGGATGTGTCCCATGCCCTGGGATGTGTCCCATGCCTCTGGGATGTGTCCCATGCCTCTGGGATGTGTCCCATGCCTCTTGGACGTGTCCCATGCCTCTGGGATGTGTCCCATGCCTCTGGGATGTGTTTCTTGCCTCTGGGATGTGTCTCATGCCTCTGGGATGTGTCCCATGCCTCTGGGATGTGTCTCATGCCTCTGGGATGTGTCTCATGCCTCTGGGATGTGTCCCATGCCTCTGGGATGTGTCCCATGCCTCTGGAATGTGTCCCATGCCTCTGGGATGTGTCCCATGCCTCTGGGATGTGTCCCATGCCTCTGGGATGTGTCCCATGCCTCTGGAATGTGTCCCATGCCTCTGGGATGTGTCCCATGCCTCTGGGATGTGTCCCATGCCTCTGGGATGTGTCCCATGCCTCTGGGATGTCTCCCGTGCCTCTGGGATGTCTCCCATGCCTCTGGGATGTGTCCCTTGCCTCTGGGATGTGTCCCGTGCCTCTGGGATGTGTCCCATGCCTCTGGGATGTGTCCCATGTCTCTGGGATGTGTCCCATGCCTCTGGGATGTGTCCCATGTCTCTGGGATGTGTTTCACGCCTCTGGGATGTGTCCCATGCCTCTGGGATGTGTCACATGTCTCTGGGATGTGTCCCATGCCTCTGGGATGTGTCCCATGCCTCTGGGATGTGTTCCATGCCTCTGGGATGTGTCCCATGCCTCTGGGATGTCTCCCATGCCTCTGGGATGTGTCCCATGCCTCTGGGATGTGTCCCTTGCCTCTGGGATGTGTCCCATGTCTCTGGGATGTGTCCCATGTCTCTGGGATGTGTTCCATGCCTCTGGGATGTGTCCCATGCTCCGCCATTCCCTTAAACTGGTCGAAGCCTCCGCTTCTTGCAAGGTCAGAGTTCGATCCCCGATGGTCCAAGTGGATGGTGGGGTTCGAACGGGTTCGAATCTATCTTCCCCTCACCTCTCCCCATCCCCCTGTTCCACCCCGGAGGATTATATATTGCCGCTATCTATCATTTTGCGTTTAATTATCTATCATGTATAAGCCATGTTCGGCCGGGTGGTGACGCCTTGGTCGTGGAGAAGATGCTTACGGTGGCATCTTGGGTGGTCAGCGGGGGCCCTTGTGAGGTCCAGGTGGCCCGGGACCGTTTCTAATAGCTTCTTGGGACATCCTGGGATATCTTGGGATATCCTGGGACATCCTGGGGCATCTTGGGGTATCCTGGGACATCTTGGGATATCCTGGGATATCTTGGGGTATCTTGGGATATTCTGGGATATCCTGGGATATCTTGGGATATCTTGGGACGTCCTGGGGCATCGTAGGGCATTCTGGGACATCTTGAGATATTCTGGAACATCTTGGGACATCCCGGGACTTCCTGGGACATCCTAGGATATCCCGGGACATCCCGGAATATCCTGGGACATCCTAGGACAGCTGCTCGTGGACTTCAAATCCTAGGACATCCTAGGATAGTATGAGGAGACTATATCTCCCAACATCCCAGGATATCCCGGGACATCCTGGGACATCCTGGGACATCCCGATACATCCTGGGACACCCTTGGGACATCCTGGGACAGGAACTATCCCGCAAGCCTCCTACCCGCGGTGCGGGACCTCGCGGCTTTGGAAGCCATCTTCCAGGTGGAGGTGTTGAAAGTTGTTTCAGATTTAGCCTCTCAGAACGAAGTGTCCCATGTAGCACGGGCTATGGCGATCCCCCATGAAGGAGGTGTTGGAGTTAATATGTGACTTAGAGCCGAGGAGAGCTGCGTCGCGTGTGGCGGCTGGGCGTCGAATGAGCGGCGATGATGATGTGTGTGTGTGAGCGTTGATTTCGCTATTACAACGCTGGTAGTTCCCCTGCTACGGTGGTAGGCTCGTTACCAATTGCGGTTGATAACGTCGATTACGTTGGTTGCAGGATATGGCGTTAATTCAGTGGGAAAAACGGAATTGGGGGGTTTGAGACGGGGGAAATAGAGGTATTTTTATGTAGTTCATTAGCGGGTTGCCCGCTTGCTGGCGTTGGCAACACTTCATGGGGCATCCCCCCTTCGCTGCTATTGGTCGACGCGGTCTGCCGCTGGAGCCGCGGTAGCCAATCACAGCCCTTCCATATACCCAGCTGGAGTCACGGGTTAAGACTGCTCTTACTGGCGTACAGGAGCTCTCAGTCGGCTCGAATCGCGTTGTATAGGCTCTTGGATCCTTCGGCAGGGGAGAGCATGCGCTAGGAGACCGCATGAGCGCGTGAGGGAGAGGCAGTAGAGGTGTGTGTGTGTGTGTATGTGCGCTGGAGGTGCGCTCAGGCGGCGCATGCGGCGCCTCACCTGGTCAGCACACACAAGGGTACACCATTCTCCCTCTATCAAACGCATCCGACACACGCTTGGCGCCTCACCATACACTCTCTCACTCACCGCTACTCACCGCTACTCACCGCTACGCATCAACCTGCGCGCCGCACGCAAAACCTCCCCTCCACCTGTGCGTCTTGCGTATATAAATTCATACAAAAATACACGTGTCCTGCGGCGGCGCCCCCGCCCCTCGCCAGCTCTACCCCCCCCTCGCATGTATATACAGGTCAATACTACCGCGTGATGACCCCGTCGACACTGTATTACCGGAATGAGTGAAGGGAGAGAGTGCGTGCGTGTCAGCGCCTTCTCTCTCTCGCGACGCCGCCCCTCGAGTGAAACATTTAAACGTATCGAGTGAGATTGATCCCCCGGTGAGTTACGTCAAGCGCTGACCGCGTGCTGTCAAGCCCTTGCCAGTGGTGAGTGCACCACTGGTGACAGCGCCGGGTGCAACCAAACGGTGGAAGTAAGCTGTCAGCATATGCTGACTACGAACAATTGACAAGCGACAGTGGTAACGAGCAATTCGATACCACTGCCAGCCGGCACCGCTGAGGCGCCTCGCTTCAACAGGTCACCAAGTAACTAGTGATGGACTCTGGGTCTTGTGACACGCCCGAGTTGGCAGTGAAATCCGAGTACAGGCAGTGAATCCTAGTACAGCCATTGAAATCCGAGTACAGGCAGTGAAATCCGAGTACAGGCAGTGAAATCCGAGTACAGACAGTGAAATCCGAGTACAAGCAGTGAAATCTGAATACAGTGAAATCNCACACACACACACAGGAAGCAGCCTGTGGCAGCTGGCTAACTCCCAGGTACCTATTTACTGCTAGGTGAACAGGAGCATCAGTGACACATACAATTATATTGTAAAAACCTGTTTAATTAATATATAATAGATTAACATGAGTTTGTAAATTATGGTTATGGTATAAAGTTAAGCTGAGGAGCTGATGAATAGGGTACTCATCGCTGATGAATAGGTTACTCACCGCTGAGGAGTTGATGAATCGGTTACTCACCGCTTAGGAGTTGATGAATAGGTTACTCACCGCTTAGGATCTGTTTCATAGCTTTATCTTATTGATATTTTGTCCTGAATGGCAAGTCGACTGAGCCGCGTCACTCATCCTGTGAGTGAACATATCTCCTCTGTCACT
>WNGS01007599.1:0-11783 GCA_020271785.1 Procambarus virginalis
AAGGATGATAAGGAGTCACTTACAATTAATGTATCAAGTTTGGAGACTTGTACACATTTCAGTGCAAGGAGTAAGGCAAATAGTTCAGTCTGAAAGGTAGAGGCCCAGTTGTTTATACGGACTCCCCACTCAAAGTATTGGCCATCGCCCATTGTCAGAACAACTGCACTTCCAGTTTCACCCGTGGTGAGGTGTAGGGAACCATCAGTGTATATGATTTGAGAGAGATAATGTTCTGTGGACAGAGCATCAATATGGCTTAAGGCGTTGAGCTTTGCCTCAAGACGAAGCTTGGGCTGATCTCTAATTTGCTTCTTGGGAGGAAAGGGAGGGATTAAAACTGGAAAGGGTGTAACCTCCCACGGTGCAGTAAAGTGCCGTTGTTGTTTCTCTTGGTACAAATCATGAACCCCATACATTCTGAGTTGAGTTCCAGCTTTTGTTATCCATTTGGAACAATGCTGATCTTCAATAAATAAATTCTGTAGGGCTTATGTGCAAGGACTAGGATGAGTTAGCCTAAGCATTTTAATACTAATTTGACAGTTAATTTCAGTAACATGATCAACAACGCTCGGAATATTAAGTTCCTTTCTCATATTAAGTATCTTTGTGGTACGAGGGCACCCAAGGATTATCCTCAAGGCTTCGTTCTGCAATTTTTCAAGTCCTCCAAGCTTTCTTTCAGGCATCAAACAAGCAGAGGTGCAGCATAATCAACTAAAGATCTGATGTATGCAAGGTACATCATTTTGACAATTGTGACATTGGCACCATAGCCTGAGTGATAACCTGCGACAGCGTTGAGAACTCGGAGCCTCTCTTTATACTGACGACAGAGTCTGAATACAACAGGACCATACAGTGGCACCTCAAGGCCAAGGTATTTTAATCTGTTTACATAGTCAAGCTGGGAGCCATCAGACAGTTGCATCTTGCGAACAGCTCCTCCCTGCCTGGGTGGGCGCCGATTTAGTATCTTTGTTTTGTCTGCTGAGATAAATAAACCCAGGTCCTGAGTCTAATACAGAGTTAAGAGTGTTCTGCATGATAGCATACCCAGTGGTGTGTAACATTATATCATCAGCATACCCAGTGGTGTGTATCTATATCATCATCATACCCAGTTGTGTGTATCAATATATCATCAGCATACCCAGTTGTGTGTATCAATATATCATCGGCATACCCAGTGGTGTGTATCATTATATCATCGGCATACCCAGTGGTGTGTATAACTATATCATCAGCATACCCAGTGGTGTGTATCATTATATCATCAGCATACCCAGTGGTGTGTATCATTATATCATCAGCATACCCAGTGGTGTGTATCATTATATCATCAGCATACCCAGTGGTGTGTATCATTATATCATCAGCATACCCAGTGGTGTGTATCATTATATCATCAGCATACCCAGTGGTGTGTATCATTATATCATCAGCATACCCAGTGGTGTGTATAACTATATCATCAGCATACCCAGTGGTGTGTATCATTATATCATCAGCATACCCAGTGGTGTGTATCATTATATCATCAGCATACCCAGTGGTGTGTATCATTATATCATCAGCATACCCAGAGGTGTGTATCATTATATCATCGGCATACCCAGTGGTGTGTATCATTATATCATCGGCATACCCAGTGGTGTGTATAACTATATCATCAGCATACCCAGTGGTGTGTATCATTATATCATCAGCATACCCAGTGGTGTGTATCATTATATCATCAGCATACCCAGTGGTGTGTATCATTATATCATCAGCATACCCAGTGGTGTGTATCATTATATCATCAGCATACCCAGTGGTGTGTATCATTATATCATCAGCATACCCAGTGGTGTGTATCATTATATCATCAGCATAGCTATAATGATGTGGACGTTGGGTTTGCTCGGTACAGAGTTTAACAGCGTGTTTATTAAGATATTAAATAAGGTAGGACTGAGGACACCTTCCTGTGAGGTACCTAGTTCGAAGTCTCTTGTTATCATTAAAACTTTGTTGTATTTGTGCCTAGCTTCAGACACGTGCATGTTACAGTATGTCTTAAAGACTTGAGAGCAATTAAGGATGATAAAAGTTACAATTAATGTATCAGTTTAGAGACTTGTACACATTTCAGTGCAAGAAGCAAGGAAAATAGTTCGGATTGAAGGGGGTAGAGGCCCAGTTGTTTATACGGACTTCCCACTCATAATATAAGCTTTTGATACAGTGCCACATAAAAGACTGATTAAAAAGATAGAGGTTCACTATATTGTGGATTCTATATTAAGCTGAATTAGGGCATGGCTATACCAAAGGAAACAAAGATTTAGAATCAATGGGGTTAAGTCGCAACACATGGTTTTACACATGGCCGTTCATGTTTAACAAATTTGCTCTCTTTTTATTCCAGCATAGTTGAGGCAGTTGATAGTGGTAAGGATTGTGATGTTGTGTTCCTTGACTTTAGCAAAGCTTTTGATACAGTGCCACATGAAACAATGTTGACCTTCAATAAAGACATTATGGAGGGCTTCTGTGCAAGAGTTAGGATGAGCTACCCTTAGCATTTTTATACCAATTTGGCAGTTAATTTCAGTAACACGATAAACAACGCTCGGAATATTAAGTTCCTTCCTCATGTTAAGTATCTTTGTGGTACGAGGGGCATCCAAAGATTATCTTCAAGGCTTCGTTCTGCAAGTTTTCAAGCCCTTTAAGTTTTCTTTCAGTCATCAAGGCAAGCAGAGGTGCAGCACAATCCACTAAAGATCTGATGTATGCAAGGTACATCATTTTGACAATTGTGACATTGGCACCATAGCCTGAGTGATAACCTGCAACATCTCCAAGAGGGCTTATGGAGCCTCTCATTATACTGACGACAGAGTTTGAATACAAAAGGACAATACAAGGCAAATTTTAAGGTATTTGAATCTGTTAACATAGTCAAGCAGGGAGCCATCAGACAGTTGCATCTTGTGAACAGCTCCTCCCTGCCTGGGTGGACACCCGTTTAGTATCTTTGTTTCCTCTGCTGAGATATGACTAAACCGAAGTCCTGACATGAGACTAATACAGAGTTAAGAGTGTTCTGCATGTTAGCATAACAAATAGTGTGTATCATTATATCATCAGCATACCCAGTAGTGTGTATCATTATATCATCATGTATGATGATACATGATACAAGGAGGTTTAAATTGATCGATCGAACGATCTAAATTGGGTACTGAAATATGGTCAAAAGATTGGCGGATGTCGTTTAATACTAACAAATGTAAGGTTTAAAGGATAGGTAATGATGATAGATCGCGTTACAAGATATAAGTGAGATGCATGCATGGTGCTGAGATTGTGAAGTCGAATTATGAAAGGGATCTGGGAGTTAAGATTAGTAAGAATTTAAAAAAAATCAATGAATAAATGTTCGTAATAAGGCAAACAGAACACTGGGATTTATGTATTGAAACATTAGTAATAATTAAGATATCGGTTCATTGTTCTTCAGATATATCTTGCTCTGGGTAGGCTCCATTTAGATATATATGCACTTCACTTTTGGTCACAGTATATCCACAGCATGGATATAAATTTACTAGAATGCGTCCAGCGGAGGGTAACAAAGTTAATACCCCAAAAAGAAACCTGTCATATGAAGAAAGATTGTCAAAGCTTAAATTACATTCTCAAGAAAGACAAAGAATTATAGCTAGGTGACATATGTGGTTTATGTTTTTGTTGATTTGTTTCTATATTTTCATAAATAAAGTATGCTTACTGTCTTATTCCAAGTTTTATGACAATTTTACAAGGCATTTTTTTTTTTTTTTTTTTTTTTTTTTTTTTTGAGATATATACAACAGTTGTTACATTCTTGTACGGCCACTAGTACGCGTAGCGTTTCGGGCAGGTCCCTGGAATACTATCCCCTGCCGCGAAGAATCGTTTTTTCATCCAAGTACACATTTTACTGTTGCGTTAAACAGAGGCTACAGTTAAGGATTTGCGCCCAGTAAATCCTCCCCGGCCAGGATACGAACCCATGACATAGCGCTCGCGGAACGCCAGGCGAGTGTCTTACCACTACACCACGGAGACTGGAGACTGGTTTAAAATATAAAGCTCAATATATTTCAGCTTTTTTATACAGGAATTATACGTTAATATAACTTTATAATAACGTAACGATGTCATGTAAATAACGTTATATTGACGACATACAAATGTTATATTTATGTTATAAGAGCGTAAATTGGATAGGTTTACATAGAGTAAACAAAAAAACGAAATGTTGACTGAAAATTGTATATTTTTATAAATAAAGCATGAAAACATTATAATTCCATAGCATTTACTATTATTTTTAAATTTTTACGTAAATCTTAAAAAACTGTCTCAAGAATACATGTTTTTAGTTATATCTAGTGGTTTTAAGAACGTCAGAAATACGTATTTATGTCAAATGTTAGAGTATTACCTTTGTGGCACCATTTAAAAACGTTCACAAACGTTCTGTGTTTGCTGGGAAGCCTTACAGGATTCGCGTTTCCGACCATTGAGTGGAATAAAAGCGAAAGAAATGGAGAAAGAAATACAGAAACAGTAGCTGGCAGCGAGTCAAAAGGCATCTTATTCCTGAGGATATTTTCCATGTGAATTTTGAACTGGGTTTTTGTGTTAGACTTCTCCAACAAACATACTGTGCTGCCACAGTGTTTTCTTTTCAACCCGCTCTCGCACAAGACAGCACATATATGATTTAATGCTTAAAGTCAATATGTTGAATATGAATTAGTACGTATATGGTATATTCCCAGTTACATTTTTTCCAAGGCCCAAACTCTTCCTCACGTACCAATTTACGTCTCACAGTACCCGTCCATGGCCGTAGACAGCAGAATAGTCGTGACTGGTTCACTTATAATGAAAATTGTAGTTTTCAGGTCCCACATGGGTTGTGAAATTTACCTACTATTGTCCATGCTCTTAGAATATTACAGATCAGCTACATCCTATTGAAGTTTCGTAGTTTTGTTTTAAGAAAATTAGTTGTTTTAGTAAATTATAATAAGCACTATAAATTATTACATAGAATAATAGTGCTTCACCAATCAACATTATATACACTAGTTCGTGCTTTAAACATTTTTCAAGAATGTATTGTAGGAACGTCAACAGAAAACGATGTTACGTTGGAATGTCTGTGAGGTAAACTACTGCAAGCAGGATGGTATAGTGTCTACTACCTACTGTAGGATGGGTATAGGGTCAACAACCACCTGTTTGGTGGGTATAGGGTCCACTACCACCTGGAAGGTAGGTAAGGAGTCCATACTACTTGTAGGATGGGTCTGGGCCCAATAACTACCCATAGGATAGGTATGGGGTCCACTACCGCCTACTAGATGGGTATATGATCTACTACTACACACAGGATAGGTTTGGCGTCCACTATCATCTACAGGATGAGTATGGGGTCCACTACTGCCCACTGGATGGGTATATGTTTCACTTCCGCCCAAAGGATGTGTGTGGCGTCCACTATACTGCCCACAGGATGGGTATGGGGCCCACAATCACCCACAGGATGAACATTGTGTCTACTACCGCCCACAGGATGGGTATGGTCTCCACTGCCGCCCACAGCATGAGTATGGGTTCCAGTTCTGCCCATGAAATGGGTATATGGTTAACTACCGCCGACAGGATGGGTATATCGTCTAATACCGCCCCCAGGATGGGTATGGGGTTAACTTTTTTTGAGATATATACAAGAGTTATTACTTTCTTGTACAACCACTAGTACGCGTAGCGTTTCGGGCAGGTCCCTGGAATACGACCCCACACGAAGAATCGTTTTTACAACCAAGTACACATTTTACTGTTGAGTTAAACAGAGGCTACAGTTAAGGATTTGCGCCCAGTAAATCCTCCCCGGCCAGTATACGAACCCAGGACAAAAGCGCTCACCAATAGGTGAGCTCAACTACCGCTCAACTACAACCCATAGGACGCGTATCGGGTCCACTACCGCACACAGGGTGAGTATTGGATCCATTACCGTCCACAATATGCTTATGGGGTCAAGTACCTTCCACAGGATACATATGGGGTCCTCAACCGCCCAAAGGGTGGGTGTGAGGTCCACTACTGCCTACAAGATGGCCGTGGGGTCACTACCACCCACAGGATGGGCGTGGGGTCCAGTACCGCCCAAAAGATTGGTATGGGGTGCACTACCGCCCACTGGATGGGTATGGGGTCCACTACCGCCCACAGAATGGGTATGGGGTCCACTACCGCCCACAGGATGGGTATGGGGTGCATTACCGCTCACAGGATTGGTATGGGGTCCACTACCGCCCACAGGATAAGTATGGGGTCCAATACCGCCCACAGGATTGGTATAGGGTGCACTACCGCCCACACGATGGGTATGGGGTCCACTACCGCCCACACGATGGGTATGGGGTCCACTACCGCCCACAGGATGGGTATAGGGTCCACTACCGCCCACAGGATGTATATGGGGTGCACTACCGCCCACAGGATGAATATGGGGTCAACTACCGCCCACAGGATTGGTATGGGGTGCACTACCGCCCAAAGGATGGTATGGGGTCCACTACCTCCCACGGAATGGGTATGGGGTCCACTACCGTCCACAAGATGGGTATGGGGTTCCACTACCGCCAACAGAATGGGTATGGGGTCCACTACCACCCACAGGATGGGTATGGGGTCCACTACCCATACAAGATGGGTATGGGATCTACTACCACCCACTAGATGGATATGGAGTCAACTAGCACCCACAAGATGGGTATGGGGTCCACTAGCACCCACAAGATGGGTATGGGGTCCACAGCCACCCACAGGATGGGTATGGGGTCCATTACCACCCACAGGATGGGCATGGGTTCACTACCACCCACTAGATGGGTATGGGGTCCACTAGCACCTACAAGATGGGTATGGGGTCCACTACCTCCCACAGGATGGGTATGGGGTTCACTAGCACCCACAAGATGGGTATGGGGTCCACTACCTCCCACAGGATGGGTATGGGGTCCACTACCACCAACAAGATGGGTATGGGGTTCACTAGTACCCACAAGATGGGTATGGGGTCCACTAGCACCCACAAGATGGGTATGGGGTCCACTAGCACCCACAAGATGGGTATGGGGTCCACTCCCACCCACAGGATTGGTATGATGTCCAATACTGCCCACAAGATTGGTATGGGGTCCACTACCGCAAACAGGATGGGCATGGGGTCCACTATCACCAACAGGATGAGTATATTGGGTCAACTCCCTTCCACAGGATGAGTATGGGGTCCACTATCACTCACGGGCTGGGGTATGGGGGCAACTACAGCTCACGAGATGGGGTATGGGGTCAACTATAGCTCAAGGATAGATATAAATTCCACTACTTCCCACGGGGTGTTGGTGTTGGGAGTGGTAGTGGTGATAGGAGTGGTGGTGGTGTTTGGAGTGGTGGTGGTGTTTGGAGTGGTGGTGGTGTTTGGAGTGGTGGTGGTGTTTGGAGTGGTGGTGGTGTTTGGAGTGGTGGTGGTGTTTGGAGTGGTGGTGGTGTTTGGAGTGGTGGTGGTGTTTGGAGTGGTTGGGAGTTAAAAGTAGAATGTTGGATTGCAAGAAAGAACAAGTATATATTTTGCCTAAAGCACTAATACGCACAGCGTTTTGGGCAAGATCAGGGAAAACCTTAAAAACTAAGACTTAAGACTAATTGAGGTCAACAGCATGAACATAACTGACATATGTTGGCATTTAGGAGATAAGGTAAGTTACAATTCAATTTCTTTCTTTATTACGCATCCTATACCCATCCCGTGAGCGGTGGTGTAAAGGATTACAGAGGCCCACAATCGGTTCAGGAACTGAACCCTCTAGTTTGTTTAGCTAAGCAAATAACAATCTTTTGACGCTAGTTACACAGTTATTAATGATATAATACACGCACACATACCCATACATACATGTGCATATATGTACATATACATATAAACACATACATATTCAATCACCTACACAAATACACACATCAATAATCTTTTGTATCACAAGTGATTCAACAAGAGGCTCACAACAGTCACTCTACAAGGCACTTTACATCTATGGTGAGTCACACAGTTACTAGTTTTGCTGCACACCCACCCAACTGGGCGGCAGCTTTACAGTAGTGTGCTCCACACCCACCCAACTGGGCAGCAGCTTTACAGTCGTGTGCTCCACACCCACCCAACTGGGCAGCAGCTTTACAGTTATATGCTGCACACCCACCCAACTGGGCAGCAGCTTTACAGTCGTGTGCTCCACACCCACCCAACTGGGCAGCAGCTTTACAGTCATGTACTCCACACCCACCCAACTGAGCAGCAGCTGTACAGTCATGTGCTGCAAGTAGTGGAAACCAGGCCAAATCGCTGCCGTTTTGCTTTTTCCAACGGCAGCGATTTGGCCCCTGGGTTTTTCCGACGGCAGCGAGTTGGCCCCTGGGTTTTTCCGAATTTTTCCGAAGGCAGTGATTTGGCCCCATGTTTTTCGTTACCCCAGTGAAATTCGACGGCAGCGATTTGGCCCCATGTTGTTTCGTTACCCCAGTGAGATTCAACGGCCGCGATTTGGCCCCATTTTTTTTTTTCGTTAGCCCAGTGAGATTTGACAGTAGAGAGTTGGCCCCGGGGTTTCACCGAAAAATTTGCTAGGATTTTTCGGTGAAACTAGGATTAGTGGCTATTTTCATATTTTCATATCATTTATCAATTGTAACATATAATTTTTCCCAAAAAATTTAAATTAAAAAGGGTCACCTAGTCCCTGCCATTTTGCTCAAGGGGATTTAAAGGCCTGCTCCTGGCGTACCCAAATTTCGTTACCCCAGTGACCCTTGCACAGACATCACTAATGGTCAATGGCATCACCAGGTAGCCACTCAGTGAACCTGCACAGGTACGTTCAAGGGGATTAAATGATCGTGACTTGGCGTACCAGTTTTTAGTTACATCTGCTAGTGATTGCCTTATAGTTCATGAAATCATTCAGTCACACTTCTATCATGTCACCACTATTTCTTCTTCGCCTTTCTAGAGAATGTAACTTAAGCTTTGTCAATCTTTCTTTGGAGATTGCTTATTGAGCATAGGGCAAAATCAAAATGAAAACCCACTATCATCCAATTGTATAAAAACAGCCCCCTCGCAGGCATGGTGACTTCAATGCGATTTCAGTAGTAATCCATATTGCTGCATAAACGCATAAATATATATATATGCACGTGCATAAATATATATGCGCATCACACATTCGCTCAAAAAACATGCCTCCCACACTTTGCTGTAGACTATAACAAATCAAAATACTCAATCAGTGTACATATATTTAAACTACAATGAGTAAAAACAAGCCTCTCATGTTTTGAAATAAGGTCTTCTGCAGTTACCTTCTTTCTGACGTCATCATCCCTAATGCGGTGTGATGCACCAATGAGCGCACAGCTTTTAGTACATGCGGTCCTAGGAGGTTCGCACATTAGTGCAAACTTTTAATCGCTCTCAATACCTCAACTGTATTCTGTGACATCACAGGTGATATTTGGATTCCTTTGCTCGTATTTTTCGATTATTGCTCATTTTTTCTGTTATTCATTTCATAACTCTATCAAACCTAACCTAACTAGTAGTGAAATATGTGACTAGAACTGCACGCACCATCTGAGCAGGTGGGCCCATTAGGTCCAGCTGCCCAAGTGGTGCACAGGTGTCTAGTCACATAGTATTCTGGGGGATTTCCCGGATGTTTTGGCGCGTGTCAGCATCCTGTGTCTTGTTACGAGGTAGAGTTTGATGGGAGGTTTATGTTGGGGGGTAGGAGAGTATGTGGTTGTATGTGGGGGTATGTGGGGAGAGTAAGGAATAGGAGGAGAAGAGGAATTGTGAAGAGGAGAAGTGTAGATGAATATATATGGGTAAGCACCATATAGTTAATCCTGTGTGTAGTATATATATATAGTTTGTGTCCCTATAACTTTCAAGGTCAACAACCAACATTGAAACGTGTAGGCAGCACAAATACCTTGGAGTTGGTATTAACAGTGACATTGTAAATGATCTACTCTGTAGGTTAAAAGAAAGACTAAAACCTTTGAAAACACTTACTGGTAGGAATATTGGTATCAATATTAAATATGCTAGACTATTCTATATGATTTTGTTAGATCTCTCGTTGATTAATGCTCTGCACTTATTAATTTCCCCTCCTCTGTGTTGGAGAAACTGAAGTAGTACAGAATGAGGCCATGAGGATAATTCTTGGTGCCCCAAGATGCACAAGAATCATCAACATGCGGGAAGAACTGAAGCTTCCAACCATACAAGAGAGAATAATGCAAGTCAACACCACCTTTTGCCTTAAAGTCATGAGAGACCCTACATCTCCTCATTGCTCAGAGACAAATTATTTAGTGCTGTTAACACCCTATTGACCGGTGCCGATATACCAACTCACTCCTTTTATGATAAATGGCTGAGGACAATGCTTACAATCTCCTCATACTTAACATCCCTTTTAAGTGCCATCTACCTATCTCTGATATTCCTCTTATCTGTACCCCACCATTCGAGTATCATACACACCTGTCACCAAGAAGATAATGAGAATCTTGCTCTTCTCAAGCTGTCACTCTTGAAACAATTGCCTCCTCCATCGAGGGTTTAAGATCTCACGAGCACTGTGCCTACACCGACGGCTCAGTACATCCTCTACGGACGGACAGCAGCAGCATGTAGGTTTTTATAGAAATAATTTTGCACAAAGACTGTCAGTGTCAGGTTAAACAACTGGCTGACCTCCACACAAGCAGAACTAGCAGCATTACACTTAGCTACCAGTACATTAAAAAACATTGGAGGAGGAATAATATTCTGTGATTCAAAGTCTGCTCTTCAAGCAATCGAAAACTTCTCTTGGAAGATCGATAGCAAGAACCTCATACTCCCAATTGTAAATGACCTAATTGATGCACAGAGTAAAGGGTCTCGAATTTCCTTTGTATGGATACCTTCACACATAAAATAACCCATCATAATGAAACAGACCTTGCAGCCAAATTAGCGGTGTACAAGTTTGAAGTTGACTTAGATCTAGGTATCCCCATCTCTGCTGTCAAAACTACATTGATCCAAACATTTCAGATCTGATGGAAGAACTTACTGACTCCAACGACCTGAAAGTACTAGTATAAAAAGCTATGATTTGTTCAGATCTGAAACCTACATCTATGGGCAGCACAAAACGTCCACTAGACTGTGCGACACGTGGTTGCAAGGATCAGGTTGGGTTACCGTTACCTGTGGCAGGTGGCTGCAGGTGACGGATCTCCCAATCCTGAGCACTCCAGTTGCAAACTCTGTGAGCAGAACTACGGCACGATCTCCCTCACTACATACTGAATGCCCAGTTATTAGACCTTTCAGACCAGTTGGCATGAGGTACCTGGAGCTTTGCAATTACTTTATTCACTCTCGTATTCTTGAAGATATCCTCACAGTGTACCCAAAATTTGCCAGTGCAGGCTACTAAACATATGGCCCTGTATGACTAACCATCCTGCGAGATGGGGACCTTATTCCCACTGCTACCTTTCAATCTTGTGTGATGATATCCTCAAAATGCATCCGGAGTCTGCCAGTGCAGACTGCTATCACATGCTCTGTATGACTAACCATCCTGTGTGATGGGGATTTTTCT
>WNGS01007599.1:22848-37699 GCA_020271785.1 Procambarus virginalis
GCCTCCACATACACTAGCACTGCTCCTCGCCTCGACATACACTACCACTGCCCGGCCTCGCCTCCACATACACTACCACTGCCCGGCCTCGCCTCCACATACACTACCACTACTCCTCGCCTCCACATACACTACCACTGCCCGGCCTCGCCTCCACATACACTAGCACTGCTCCTCGCCTCCACATACACTACCACTGCCCGGCCTCGCCTCCACATACACTAGCACTGCTCCTCGCCTCCACATACACTACCACTGCCCGGCCTCGCCTCCACATACACTAGCACTGCTCCTCGCCTCCACATACACTACCACTGCCCGGCCTCGCCTCCACATACACTAGCACTGCTCCTCGCCTCCACATACACTACCACTGCTCCTCGCCTCCACATACACTACCACTGCCCGGCCTCGCCTCCACATACACTAGCACTGCTCCTCGCCTCCACATACACTACCACTGCCCGGCCTCGCCTCCACATACACTAGCACTGCTCCTCGCCTCCACATACACTACCACTGCCCGGCCTCGCCTCCACATACACTAGCACTGCCCGGCCTCGCCTCCACATACACTACCACTGCCTGGCCTCGCCTCCACATACACTACCACTGCCCGGCCTCGCCTCCACATACACTAGCACTGCTCCTCGCCTCCACATACACTACCACTGCCGGCCTCGCCTCCACATACACTACCACTGCCCGGCCTCGCCTCCACATACACTACCACTGCCTGGCCTCGCCTCCACATACACTACCACTGCTCGGCCTCGCCTCCACATACACTACCACTGCCCGGCCTCGCCTCCACATACACTACCACTGCCTGGCCTCGCCTCCACATACACTACCACTGCCCGGCCTCGCCTCCACATACACTACCACTGCCTGGCCTCGCCTCCACATACACTACCACTGCTCGGCCTCGCCTCCACATACACTACCACTGCCTGGCCTCGCCTCCACATACACTACCACTGCTCGGCCTCGCCTCCACATACACTACCACTGCCCGGCCTCGCCTCCACATACACTAGCACTGCTCCTCGCCTCCACATACACTACCACTGCCCGGCCTCGCCTCCACATACACTAGCACTGCTCCTCGCCTCCACATACACTACCACTGCCCGGCCTCGCCTCCACATACACTAGCACTGCTCCTCGCCTCCACATACACTACCACTGCCCGGCCTCGCCTCCACATACACTACCACTGCCTGGCCTCGCCTCCACATACACTACCACTGCCGGCCTCGCCTCCACATACACTACCACTGCCCGGCCTCGCCTCCACATACACTACCACTGCCTGGCCTCGCCTCCACATACACTACCACTGCCCGGCCTCTCTCCATACACTAGCACTGCTCCTCGCCTCCACATACACTACCACTGCCCGGCCTCGCCTCCACATACACTAGCACTGCTCCTCGCCTCCACATACACTACCACTGCCGGCCTCGCCTCCACATACACTACCACTGCCCGGCCTCGCCTCTCCATACACTAGCACTGCTCCTCGCCTCCACATACACTACCACTGCCCGGCCTCGCCTCCACATACACTAGCACTGCTCCTCGCCTCCACATACACTACCACTGCCTGGCCTCGCCTCCACATACACTACCACTGCCCGCCTCGCCTCCACATACACTACCACTGCCCGGCCTCGCCTCCACATACACTACCACTGCCCGGCCTCGCCTCCACATACACTAGCACTGCTCCTCGCCTCCACATACACTACCACTGCCCGGCCTCGCCTCCACATACACTACCACTGCCCGGCCTCGCCTCCACATACACTACCACTGCCCGGCCTCGCCTCCACATACACTACCACTGCCCGGCCTCGCCTCCACATACACTAGCACTGCTCCTCGCCTCCACATACACTACCACTGCCCGGCCTCGCCTCCACATACACTAGCACTGCTCCTCGCCTCCACATACACTACCACTGCCCGGCCTCGCCTCCACATACACTACCACTGCCCGGCCTCGCCTCCACATACACTAGCACTGCTCCTCGCCTCCACATACACTACCACTGCCCGGCCTCGCCTCCACATACACTACCACTGCCCGGCCTCGCCTCCACATACACTACCACTGCCCGGCCTCGCCTCCACATACACTACCACTGCCCGGCCTCGCCTCCACATACACTAGCACTGCTCCTCGCCTCCACATACACTACCACTGCCCGGCCTCGCCTCCACATACACTACCACTGCCCGGCCTCGCCTCCACATACACTACCACTGCTCCTCGCCTCCACATACACTACCACTGCCCGGCCTCGCCTCCACATACACTAGCACTGCTCCTCGCCTCCACATACACTACCACTGCCCGGCCTCGCCTCCACATACACTAGCACTGCTCCTCGCCTCCACATACACTACCACTGCCCGGCCTCGCCTCCACATACACTAGCACTGCTCCTCGCCTCCACATACACTACCACTGCCCGGCCTCGCCTCCACATACACTAGCACTGCTCCTCGCCTCCACATACACTAGCACTGCTCCTCGCCTCCACATACACTACCACTGCTCCTCGCCTCCACATACACTACCACTGCCCGGCCTCGCCTCCACATACACTAGCACTGCTCCTCGCCTCCACATACACTACCACTGCCCGGCCTCGCCTCCACATACACTAGCACTGCTCCTCGCCTCCACATACACTACCACTGCCCGGCCTCGCCTCCACATACACTAGCACTGCTCCTCGCCTCCACATACACTACCACTGCCCGGCCTCGCCTCCACATACACTAGCACTGCTCCTCGCCTCCACATACACTAGCACTGCTCCTCGCCTCCACATACACTACCACTGCTCCTCGCCTCCACATACACTACCACTGCCCGGCCTCGCCTCCACATACACTAGCACTGCTCCTCGCCTCCACATACACTACCACTGCCCGGCCTCGCCTCCACATACACTAGCACTGCTCCTCGCCTCCACATACACTACCACTGCCCGGCCTCGCCTCCACATACACTAGCACTGCCCGGCCTCGCCTCCACATACACTACCACTGCCTGGCCTCGCCTCCACATACACTACCACTGCTCGGCCTCGCCTCCACATACACTAGCACTGCTCCTCGCCTCCACATACACTACCACTGCCTGGCCTCGCCTCCACATACACTACCACTGCTCGGCCTCGCCTCCACATACACTACCACTGCCCGGCCTCGCCTCCACATACACTACCACTGCCTGGCCTCGCCTCCACATACACTACCACTGCCCGGCCTCGCCTCCACATACACTACCACTGCCTGGCCTCGCCTCCACATACACTACCACTGCTCGGCCTCGCCTCCACATACACTACCACTGCCTGGCCTCGCCTCCACATACACTACCACTGCTCGGCCTCGCCTCCACATACACTACCACTGCCCGGCCTCGCCTCCACATACACTAGCACTGCTCCTCGCCTCCACATACACTACCACTGCCCGGCCTCGCCTCCACATACACTAGCACTGCTTTTCGCCTCCACATACACTACCACTGCCCGGCCTCGCCTCCACATACACTAGCACTGCTCCTCGCCTCCACATACACTACCACTGCCTGGCCTCGCCTCCACATACACTACCACTGCCCGGCCTCGCCTCCACATACACTACCACTGCCCGGCCTCGCCTCCACATACACTACCACTGCCTGGCCTCGCCTCCACATACACTACCACTGCCCGGCCTCGCCTCCACATACACTACCACTGCCTGGCCTCGCCTCCACATACACTACCACTGCCCGGCCTCGCCTCCACATACACTACCACTGCCCGGCCTCGCCTCCACATACACTAGCACTGCTCCTCGCCTCCACATACACTACCACTGCCCGGCCTCGCCTCCACATACACTACCACTGCCCGGCCTCGCCTCCACATACACTAGCACTGCTCCTCGCCTCCACATACACTACCACTGCCCGGCCTCGCCTCCACATACACTACCACTGCCTGGCCTCGCCTCCACATACACTACCACTGCCCGGCCTCGCCTCCACATACACTAGCACTGCTCCTCGCCTCCACATACACTACCACTGCCCGGCCTCGCCTCCACATACACTACCACTGCCCGGCCTCGCCTCCACATACACTAGCACTGCTCCTCGCCTCCACATACACTACCACTGCCCGGCCTCGCCTCCACATACACTAGCACTGCTCCTCGCCTCCACATACACTACCACTGCCCGGCCTCGCCTCCACATACACTAGCACTGCTCCTCGCCTCCACATACACTACCACTGCCCGGCCTCGCCTCCACATACACTACCACTGCCCGGCCTCGCCTCCACATACACTAGCACTGCTCCTCGCCTCCACATACACTACCACTGCCCGGCCTCGCCTCCACATACACTAGCACTGCTCCTCGCCTCCACATACACTACCACTGCCCGGCCTCGCCTCCACATACACTAGCACTGCTCCTCGCCTCCACATACACTACCACTGCCGGCCTCGCCTCCACATACACTACCACTGCCGGCCTCGCCTCCACATACACTACCACTGCCCGGCCTCATCTCTCCATACACTAGCACTGCTCCTCGCCTCCACATACACTACCACTGCCCGGCCTCGCCTCCACATACACTACCACTGCCCGGCCTCGCCTCCACATACACTACCACTGCCCGGCCTCATCTCTCCATACACTAGCACTGCTCCTCGCCTCCACATACACTACCACTGCCCGGCCTCATCTCTCCATACACTAGCACTGCTCCTCGCCTCCACATACACTACCACTGCCGGCCTCGCCTCCACATACACTACCACTGCCCGGCCTCGCCTCCCATACACTAGCACTGCTCCTCGCCTCCACATACACTACCACTGCCCGGCCTCGCCTCCACATACACTACCACTGCCCGGCCTCGCCTCCACATACACTAGCACTGCTCCTCGCCTCCACATACACTACCACTGCCTGGCCTCGCCTCCACATACACTACCACTGCCCAGCCTCGCCTCCACATACACTACCACTGCTCCTCGCCTCCACATACACTACCACTGCCCGCCTCGCCTCCACATACACTACCACTGCTCCTCGCCTCCACATACACTACCACTGCCTGGCCTCGCCTCCACATACACTACCACTGCCCGGCCTCGCCTCCACATACACTACCACTGCTCCTCGCCTCCACATACACTACCACTGCCCGGCCTCGCCTCCACATACACTACCACTGCCCGGCCTCGCCTCCACATACACTACCACTGCCCGGCCTCGCCTCCACATACACTACCACTGCCCGGCCTCGCCTCCACATACACTAGCACTGCTCCTCGCCTCCACATACACTACCACTGCCCGGCCTCGCCTCCACATACACTACCACTGCCCGGCCTCGCCTCCACATACACTACCACTGCCCGGCCTCGCCTCCACATACACTACCACTGCCCGGCCTCGCCTCCACATACACTAGCACTGCTCCTCGCCTCCACATACACTACCACTGCCCGGCCTCGCCTCCACATACACTAGCACTGCTTTTCGCCTCCACATACACTACCACTGCCTGGCCTCGCCTCCACATACACTACCACTGCCCGGCCTCGCCTCCACATACACTACCACTGCCCGGCCTCGCCTCCACATACACTAGCACTGCTCCTCGCCTCCACATACACTACCACTGCCTGGCCTCGCCTCCACATACACTACCACTGCCCGGCCTCGCCTCCACATACACTACCACTGCCTGGCCTCGCCTCCACATACACTACCACTGCTCGGCCTCGCCTCCACATACACTACCACTGCCTGGCCTCGCCTCCACATACACTACCACTGCCTGGCCTCGCCTCCACATACACTACCACTGCTCGGCCTCGCCTCCACATACACTACCACTGTCCGGCCTCGCCTCCACATACACTACCACTGCCCGGCCTCGCCTCCACATACACTAGCACTGCTCCTCGCCTCCACATACACTACCACTGCCTGGCCTCGCCTCCACATACACTACCACTGCCCGGCCTCGCCTCCACATACACTACCACTGCCCGGCCTCGCCTCCACATACACTACCACTGCCCGGCCTCGCCTCCACATACACTACCACTGCTCCTCGCCTCCACATACACTACCACTGCCCGGCCTCGCCTCCACATACACTAGCACTGCTCCTCGCCTCCACATACACTACCACTGCCCGGCCTCGCCTCCACATACACTAGCACTGCTCCTCGCCTCCACATACACTACCACTGCCTGGCCTCGCCTCACATACACTACCACTGCCCGGTCTCGCCTCCACATACACTACCACTGCCTGGCCTCGCCTCCACATACACTACCACTGCCCGGCCTCGCCTCCACATACACTAGCACTGCTCCTCGCCTCCACATACACTACCACTGCTCCTCGCCTCCACATACACTACCACTGCCTGGCCTCGCCTCCACATACACTACCACTGCCCGGCCTCGCCTCCACATACACTAGCACTGCTCCTCGCCTCCACATACACTACCACTGCCCGGCCTCGCCTCCACATACACTACCACTGCCCGGCCTCGCCTCCACATACACTAGCACTGCTCCTCGCCTCCACATACACTAGCACTGCCCGGCCTCGCCTCCACATACACTACCACTGCCTGGCCTCGCCTCCACATACACTAGCACTGCTCCTCGCCTCCACATACACTACCACTGCCCGGTCTCGCCTCCACATACACTACCACTGCCCGGCCTCGCCTCCACATACACTACCACTGCCCGGCCTCGCCTCCACATACACTAGCACTGCCCGGCCTCGCCTCCACATACACTACCACTGCCTGGCCTCGCCTCCACATACACTAGCACTGCTCCTCGCCTTCACATACACTACCACTGCCCGGTCTCGCCTCCACATACACTACCACTGCCTGGCCTCGCCTTCACATACACTACCACTGCCCGGCCTCGCCTCCACATACACTACTAGCACTGCTCCTCGCCTCCACATACACTACCACTGCCCGGCCTCGCCTCCACATACACTACCACTGCCGGCCTCGCCTCCACATACACTACCACTGCCCGGCCTCGCCTCCACATACACTAGCACTGCTCCTCGCCTCCACATACACTACCACTGCCCGGCCTCGCCTCCACATACACTACCACTGCTCCTCGCCTCCACATACACTAGCACTGCTCCTCGCCTCCACATACACTACCACTGCCCGGCCTCGCCTCCACATACACTAGCACTGCTCCTCGCCTCCACATACACTACCACTACCCGGCCTCGCCTCCACATTCACTAGCACTGCTCCTCGCCTCCACATACACTACCACTGACCGGCCTCGCCTCCACATATACTAGCACTGCTCCTCGCCTCCACATACACTACCACTGCCCGGCCTCGCCTCCACATACACTAGCACTGCTCCTCGCCTCCACATAAACTAGCACTGCTCCTCGCCTCCACATACACTACCACTGCCCGGCCTCGCCTCCACATACACTACCACTGCTCCTCGCCTCCACATACACTACCACTGCCTGGCCTCGCCTCCACATACACTAGCACTGCTCCTCGCCTCCACATACACTACCACTGCCCGGCCTCGCCTCCACATACACTAGCACTGCTCCTCGCCTCCACATACACTACCACTGCTCCTCGCCTCCACATACACTACCACTGCCCGGCCTCGCCTCCACATACACTACCACTGCTCCTCGCCTCCACATACACTACCACTGCCCGGCCTCGCCTCCACATACACTACCACTGCCCGGCCTCGCCTCCACATACACTACCACTGCCCGGCCTCGCCTCCACATACACTACCACTGCCCGCCTCGCCTCTCCATACACTAGCACTGCTCCTCGCCTCCACATACACTACCACTGCCCGGCCTCGCCTCCACATACACTAGCACTGCTCCTCGCCTCCACATACACTACCACTGCCCGGCCTCGCCTCCACATACACTACCACTGCCCGGCCTCGCCCCCACATATACTAGCACTGCCCCTCGCCTCTCCATACACTAGCACTGCCCGGCCTCGCCTCCACATACACTAGCACTATAGGCAGCACTAGAATCTAATAATATAATAAAATATATGTGTTTACTTACGATAATATTTGCATGAAGCATTTGTCCTCTGTCCGCTGACTGCACTGACGATAAAATGGCCGCTCTGTTGATACCGGTGGCGATGACGCTGTGACATCACAGGTGAGGGCAGCAATGCGCATTTCGTCCCTCGACCCTTAATCATTCCCTCGTATATATAATTGGCCAGACAATTTACTTATCATTTACTTATCTTAGTTAGCAAATAGGGGATATTTGGCTAAGATTTCTGGTAGCAGATCATTTTGAATGAAATATTTAAACATCTCTAGAACATTTATTATAAAATTGTGTCTGAATTCAATTCAATTCAATTGAAGTCTTTTGGCACTCCATCACATAGTGACAGAGTGTGTGCTTGTTGACCCAGTTTACATTTTGTTATTTCTACATCAGCAGATAATTAGAAATCCCAGAGAGAGTTGTAACACAGTTTAAGCCGAAGAGTAGTAACATCTAGAAGTCTGCTGATTTTATTGGATGATCCATAGATGTGTGACTCCTCTTGCATGATAGTGTGATGATAGATGGAATTACTGGTGTCAATTTCACTTTGCCTCAGATCTACAAGATCTTGTTGAAGTTCTCGGTGCACTGCTGCTCTCAGATTGCTCATTGACAATCCAAGGTTACACTCAACGGCTCCTTTAAAGGCAGATTCTTTGGCTAACTTATCAGCTCTATCATGCATTCGGAGGCCAACATGAGATGGAGACCACATGAATTGAACTCTGTTACCATCCTTAATAATTTTGTTGTATTTGTGTCTAGTTTCGGACACGAGCATGTTACAGTTATGTCTTAAAGAGTTGAGAGCAATTAAGGATGATAAGGAGTCACTTACAATTAATGTATCAAGTTTGGAGACTTGTACACATTTCAGTGCAAGGAGTAAGGCAAATAGTTCAGTCTGAAAGGTAGAGGCCCAGTTGTTTATACGGACTCCCCACTCAAAGTATTGGCCATCGCCCATTGTCAGAACAACTGCACTTCCAGTTTCACCCGTGGTGAGGTGTAGGGAACCATCAGTGTATATGATTTGAGAGAGATAATGTTCTGTGGACAGAGCATCAATATGGCTTAAGGCGTTGAGCTTTGCCTCAAGACGAAGCTTGGGCTGATCTCTAATTTGCTTCTTGGGAGGAAAGGGAGGGATTAAAACTGGAAAGGGTGTAACCTCCCACGGTGCAGTAAAGTGCCGTTGTTGTTTCTCTTGGTACAAATCATGAACCCCATACATTCTGAGTTGAGTTCCAGCTTTTGTTATCCATTTGGAACAATGCTGATCTTCAATAAATAAATTCTGTAGGGCTTATGTGCAAGGACTAGGATGAGTTAGCCTAAGCATTTTAATACTAATTTGACAGTTAATTTCAGTAACATGATCAACAACGCTCGGAATATTAAGTTCCTTTCTCATATTAAGTATCTTTGTGGTACGAGGGCACCCAAGGATTATCCTCAAGGCTTCGTTCTGCAATTTTTCAAGTCCTCCAAGCTTTCTTTCAGGCATCAAAACAAGCAGAGGTGCAGCATAATCAACTAAAGATCTGATGTATGCAAGGTACATCATTTTGACAATTGTGACATTGGCACCATAGCCTGAGTGATAACCTGCGACAGCGTTGAGAACTCGGAGCCTCTCTTTATACTGACGACAGAGTCTGAATACAACAGGACCATACAGTGGCACCTCAAGGCCAAGGTATTTTAATCTGTTTACATAGTCAAGCTGGGAGCCATCAGACAGTTGCATCTTGCGAACAGCTCCTCCCTGCCTGGGTGGGCGCCGATTTAGTATCTTTGTTTTGTCTGCTGAGATAAATAAACCCAGGTCCTGAGTCTAATACAGAGTTAAGAGTGTTCTGCATGATAGCATACCCAGTGGTGTGTAACATTATATCATCAGCATACCCAGTGGTGTGTATCTATATCATCATCATACCCAGTTGTGTGTATCAATATATCATCAGCATACCCAGTTGTGTGTATCAATATATCATCGGCATACCCAGTGGTGTGTATCATTATATCATCGGCATACCCAGTGGTGTGTATAACTATATCATCAGCATACCCAGTGGTGTGTATCATTATATCATCAGCATACCCAGTGGTGTGTATCATTATATCATCAGCATACCCAGTGGTGTGTATCATTATATCATCAGCATACCCAGTGGTGTGTATCATTATATCATCAGCATACCCAGTGGTGTGTATCATTATATCATCAGCATACCCAGTGGTGTGTATCATTATATCATCAGCATACCCAGTGGTGTGTATAACTATATCATCAGCATACCCAGTGGTGTGTATCATTATATCATCAGCATACCCAGTGGTGTGTATCATTATATCATCAGCATACCCAGTGGTGTGTATCATTATATCATCAGCATACCCAGAGGTGTGTATCATTATATCATCGGCATACCCAGTGGTGTGTATCATTATATCATCGGCATACCCAGTGGTGTGTATAACTATATCATCAGCATACCCAGTGGTGTGTATCATTATATCATCAGCATACCCAGTGGTGTGTATCATTATATCATCAGCATACCCAGTGGTGTGTATCATTATATCATCAGCATACCCAGAGGTGTGTATCATTATATCATCAGCATACCCAGTGGTGTGTTTCATTATATCATCATCATACCCAGTTGTGTATATCATTATATCATCAGCATAGCTATAATGATGTGGACGTTGGGTTTGCTCGGTACAGAGTTTAACAGCGTGTTTATTAAGATATAAATAAGGTAGGACTGAGGACACCTTCTTGTGAGGTACCTAGTTCGAAGTCTCTTGTTATCATTAAAAACTTTGTTGTATTTGTGCCTAGCTTCAGACACGTGCNTTACCCATGGTGTTGGGCCTGTTACCGGTTCAATGATATCTAGTTCTATCAGCCTATCCAGTTCGGCATCGACTTTCTTGCGAGTATGGAATGGTTGTCGGCGATGTGGTTGGGCAACTGGAATTACATCTGGGTTGATATGCAGATGTACCTTGCTATCAGTATAACAACCTATGGATTTAAACCGATCAGAAAATTCAGCAACAATAGCATCAACATTGTTTGCAGATTCCACTGCTACAGCATTAGAAAGCTGAAGTAGCCCCAATTTGGTTGAAGTCTTGTAACTGAGTAGAGACTCCTTTGCATTCCTAACAACATGGAATGTAGTAATGAGCATTGCATTCTTTGACTTAATCTCTGCAGTGAAAGTTCCAATCACTGGTAAGGCTACCTTTGAAGCATAGGCAGTGGCTTTGCCATTATAGTTTTCAAGCTTTGGGAATGTTTTTTAAATTTTTCATAGTGGCACTCAGCAATGGTGTCAATGTTTGATCCAGTGTCAATAAGAATTTTGAGACAAATGCCAGCAATGTATACTATAGTCTCTGGGTTGTTTGGAAGATCATTCCATTTTGTGATTGATTGTACTCCATAAATATAATCACATTCACTGTCATCTGAGACTGGTTGTAATGAAATGTTGTCTTGTATATTATTAACATTCTTGATTTGAGGTGCAATATTGTGTTTGCCACCTCGACTCCTATGACTTGATCCTCGTACATTGCTTTTATTTATTGATTGTGGTTTCTTTAGTGCGGAACGACACATAGCACCAAAATGATTTAGTTTTCTACACTCATAGCACTTCTTACCTTGTGCAGGACAAACATTATCTTGGTGTGGGTAGTCTCCTCCACAATTGTAACATTTATTATTGACACCCTCTGATGTGAGTCGTTGTGACTGCTTGAGTCTTGTTCCATGACTCCAGATGTGATGCAGTTCTCGGCTCAATTTAATGTTAGGTTTGGCATGATATCTTCTACGATCATGGTGTACTCCCTGAACCTTACATACTTCTTGACTGTTAGTAACAGTGGCAGAACCGTTGTTGGCACTGCACTCCATGGCACGAGCATCACGTGCAGCATCTTCCATTCGACGAGCCATATCCAGTATCTTGTTAAGAGAACTTTCATCATCAACAAGTTCTAGAGCTCTTCGACGAAGACGTGTAGATGTGCATGTTTCAATTATTTGCTGTTTGATTTCCTTGTCAACATCAGCAAACTCACAGTGGGCTGCTAAACCCTGCAGACGTGTATGGTATTGATCAACAGTTTCATTAGAGAGTTGTTTTGCTCTCCTGAAATGCATAATTTCCATAGCAGTATTTTGCCTTGGTTTGAAATGCTCAGTTAATTTGGCCTTGGCAGTGTCATAATCTTTAGCACCACCAGTATCTTTCAGTGTATCAAAGATATCACAAACTCTATCACCTGCATAATGAAGCAGAAAGGCACGCTTTCTTTCAGCACTTTTGATGTCAGAAACTATCAACAAATTTTCAAACCTTTTAAGCCATTTGACCCACCTCTGTGACAGGTTTGTCTGGTCACAGTCAGGATCAAATGCAGGAAACTGAGGTATATTTGCCATTTTTACTGAATAAATTTAAACTTATCACTTAAAATGTTCCTCAGAATATATAACACTTACTGCACTGTATATGTTATTTAAGAATTCACTGTAATTACTTTAATTTTGCAAAGCACACAAGCATTTTAATGCAAAAGTTCACAACAGTGCACAACACAGCAGCAACTGATTTCTTACCTACCCTTGTGTACATGTGTTGTTACTACTCACAGCAACACAGCAGTTGTTAGCAGTTGGTACAGCAGTTGTCAGCAGTTGGTACAGCAGTAGGCAGCAGTTGGCACAGCAGTAGGCAGCAGTAGGTTCACAGCGCGAAGAATTTTGTAGCACGGAGCGTCGTTTTGTAACCAAAACATCGGGTTTTGTACACTGCATCAAAGCTTCGTTTCGTACACAGCGTCGGCAGATTCCTCTCACAGCAACACTCAGCACAGCTTGGGTAGCACACAGCATTGGCCAGCACACAGCAACGGCCAGCACACAGCAACGATCAGCACACAGCAACAGTCAGCACACAGCATGGGGTTGCATACAGCATCGGATATGGTGCTCACAGACAGCTTCTCCTTCCTCCTCTGGGCGAGACAGCATGCTCCTTCCTTGTGTTTTGTTGAACAAAATACCTGCGTTCCCAGTTCATCCTCGTCGCCAGTGTGGTGTCTGTGTATAGCTGAGATAGTCTTGGTAGTAAGGTTGATGTAAAGTCATTCCTGGTTACTGACTTTAATACTTAAACTGATTACATGATAGAGTAGCTCCCAAGCTTGGCAGGCGTCCTGTGCTTTATTGTTTACCTCCTCCAGTGGCGTCCAGCCGCCGCACATAGAAAACGGATGGTACCATTTTCTGTGAACATGACACTGCCCACTCAGCCGAAGACCTCCAACGGCTCATGACCCGCTTCAGTGAGGCCTCTCAGGCTTTCGGACTCACCATCAGCCTGAAGAAAACACAAGTCATGGGACAAGGATTGACTCCCCACCTGACATCGGCATCTCCTCACGTGTTGCCCCAAAAAATGAGGTGATTTGATAAAATGCTATGCCCAAGATAACCATCCGAGTGCTGGCGGCGAAGTGGTTCATATAGCCTCGGCTATCACTTCCTTATGTCCGGTCGTGATGGTCAAGTGGTTTAAGGCGTCCCTGTACATACCAGTTGCGTTGCTCCTGGGAGTATGGGTTCGAGTCACTTCTGGGGTGTGAGTTTTCAGTTGTATCTAGTCCTGGGGACCATTCAGGCTTGTTTGCATTTGTGTTCCTCACGTGTTGCCCCAAAAATGAGGTGATTTGATAAAATGCTATGCCCAAGATTACCATCTGAGTGCCGGCGGGGAAGTGGTTCATATAGCCTCGGCTATCACTTCCTTATGTCCGGTCGTGATGGTCAAGTGGTTTAAGGCGTCCCTGTACATACCAGTTGCGTTGCTCCTGGGAGTATGGGTTCGAGTCACTTCTGGGGTGTGAGTTTTCAGTTGTATCTAGTCCTGGGGACCATTCAGGCTTGTTTGCATTTGTGTTCCTCACGTGTTGCCCCAAAAATGAGGTGATTTGATAAAATGCTATGCCCAAGATTACCATCCGAGTGCCGGCGGGGAAGTGGTTCAAATAGCCTAGGCTATCACTTCCTTATGTCCGGTCGTGATGGTCAAGTGGTTTAAGGCGTCCCTGTACATACCAGTTGCGTTGCTCCTGGGAGTATGGGTTCGAGTCACTTCTGGGGTGTGAGTTTTCAGTTGTATCTAGTCCTGGGGACCATTCAGGCTTGTTTGCATTTGTGTTCCTCACGTGTTGCCCCAAAAAATGAGGTGATTTGATAAAATGCTATGCCCAAGATTACCATCCGAGTGCCGGCGGGGAAGTGGTTCATATAGCCTCGGCTATCACTTCCTTATGTCCGGTCGTGATGGTCAAGTGGTTTAGGCGTCCCTGTACATACCAGTTGCGTTGCTCCTGGGAGTATGGTTCGAGTCACTTCTTGGGTGTGAGTTTTCAGTTGTATCTAGTCCTGGGGACCATTCAGGCTTGTTTGCATTTGTGTTCCTCACGTGTTGCCCCAAAAAATGAGGTGATTTGATAAAATGCTATGCCCAAGATTACCATCCGAGTGCCGGCGGGGAAGTGGTTCATATAGCCTCGGCTATCACTTCCTTATGTCCGGTCGTGATGGTCAAGTGGTTTAAGGCGTCCCTGTAAATACCAGTTGCGTTGC
>WNGS01007600.1:43703-57337 GCA_020271785.1 Procambarus virginalis
GTGTGGTGGTGTGAGGAGAACAGGAGTGTTGCAGTGTGAGGAGACCAGGAGTGATGTGAAGTGAGGAGACCAGGAGTGTGGTGGTTGAGTAGACCACGAGTCTGGTGGAGTAAGGAGACCATGAGTGTGGTGTTGTGAGGAGACCAGGAGTGTTGCAGTGTGAGGAGACCAGTAGTGTGGTGGGTGAGGAGACCTGGAGTGCGGTGGGTGTAAGGAGAGCAGGAGTGTGGTGGTGTGAGGAGACCAGGAGTGTGGTGTTGTATGGAGACCAGGAGTGTTGCAGTGTGAGGAGACCAGAAGTGAAGTGGTGTGAGGAGACCAGGAATGTGGTGGTGTGAGGAGACCAGGAGTGTGGTGGTGTGAGGAGACCAGGAGTGTGGTGGTGTGAGGAGACCAGGAGTGTGGTGGTGCAATGAGAACAGGAGTATGGTGGTGTGAGGAGACCATGAGTGTGGTGGTGTGAGGAGACCATGAGTGTGGTGGTGTGGGGAGACCAGGAGTGTGGTGTTGTGAGCACCAGGTGTGTGGTGTGAGGAGACCAGGAGTGTGGTGTTGTGAGGAGACCAGGAGTGTTGCAGTGTGAGGAGACCAGGAGTGTTGCAGTGTGAGGAGACCAGGAGTGTTGCAGTGTGAGGAGACCCGGAGTGTGGTGTTGTGAGGAGACCAAGAGTGTGGTGGTGTAAGGAGACCAGGAGTGTGGTGGAGTGAGGTGACCAGGAGTGTTGCGGTGTGAGGAGACCAGTAGTGTTGCAGTGTGAGGAGACCAGGAGTGTGGTGGTGTGAGGAGACCAGGAGTCTGGTGGAGTAAGGAGACCAGGAGTGTGGTGTTGTGAGGAGACCAGGAGTGTTGCAGTGTGTGGAGACCAGGAGTGTTGCAGTATGAGGAGACCAGGGGTGTAGTGGTGTGAGGAGACCAGGAGCATTGCAGTGTGAGGAGACCAGGAGTGTGGTGGTGTGAGGAGACCAGGAGTGAAGTGGTGTGAGGAGACCAGGAGTGTGGTGGTGTGAGGAGACCAGGAGTGTGGTGGTGTGAGGAGACCAGGAGTGTGGTGGTGTGAGGAGACCAGGAGTGTGGTGGTGTGAGGAGATCAGGAGTGGCGTGGTGTGAGGACACCAGGAGTGTGGTGGTGTGAGGAGACCAGGAGTGTGGTGGTGTGAGGAGACCCGGAGTGTGGTGGTGTGAGGAGACCAGGAGTGTTGCAGTGTGAGGAGAACAGGAGTGTTGCAGCGTGAGGAGACCAGGAGTGGGGTGGTGTGAGGAGACAGGAGTGTGGTGGTGTGAGGAGACCAGGAGTGTGGTGGTGTGAGGAGACCAGGAGTGTTGCAGTGTGAGGAGACCAGGAGTGAAGTGGTGTGAGGAGACCAGGAGTGGGTGGTGGTGAGGATACTAGGTGTGTTGCAGTGTGAGGAGACCAGGAGTGGGGTGGTGTGAGATACCAGGAGTGTGGTGTTGTGAGGAGACCAGGAGTGTTGCAGTGTGAGGAGAACAGGAGTGTTGCAGCGTGAGGAGACCAGGAGTGGGGTTGTGTGAGGAGACAGGAGTGTGTGGTGTGAGGAGACCAGGAGTGTGGTGGTGTGAGGAGACCAGGAGTGTTGCAGTGTGAGGAGACCAGGAGTGGGGTGGTGTGAGGATACCAGGAGTGTGGTGTTGTGAGGAGACCAGGAGTGTGGTGGTGTGAGGAGACCAGGAGTGTGGTGGTGTGTGGAGACCAGGAGTGTGGTGGTGTGAGGAGACCAGGAAAGTGGTGGAGTGAAGAGAACAGGAGTATGATGGTGTGAGGAGACCATGAGTGTGGTGGTGTGAGGAGACCAGGAGTGTGGTGTTGTGAGCAGACCAGAAGTGTGGTGGTGTGAGGAGACCAGGAGTGTGGTGTTGTGAGGTGACCAGGAGTGTTCCAGTGTGAGGAGACCAGGAGTGCGGTGTTGTTAGGAGACCAAGAGTGTGGTGGTGTAAGGAGACCAGGAGTGTTGTGGAGTGAGGAGACCAGGAGTGTGGTGGTGTGAGGAGACCAGGAGTGTTGCAGAGTGATGAGACCAGTAGTGTAGTGGTGTGAGGAGACCTGGAGTGCGGTGGTGTAAGGAGACCAGTAGTGTGGTGGTGTGAGGAGACCATGAGTGTGGTGGTGAAAGGAGACCAGGAATGTGGTGGAGTGAGGAGACCATGAGTGTGGTGGTGAAAGGAGACCAGGAGTGTGGTGGTGTAAGGAGACCTGGAGTGTGGTGAAGTAAGGAGACCAGGAGTGTGGTGGAGTGAGGAGACCAGGAGTGTGGTGGTGTGAGGAGACCAGGAGTGTTGCAGTGTGAGGAGACCAGGAGTGTGGTGGTGTGAGGAGACCAAAAGTGTGGTGGTGTGAGGAGACCAGGAGTGTAGTGGAGTGAGGAGACCAGGATTGTGGTGGTGTGAGGAGACCAGAAGTGTGGTGGAGTAAGGAGACCAGGAGTGTGTTGGTGTGAGGAGACCAGCAGTGTTGCGGTGTGAGGAGACCAGGAGTGTTGCAGTGTGAGGAGACCCGGAGTGTGGTGGTGTGAGGAGACCAGGAGTGTTGCAGTGTGAGGAGACCAGGAGTGAGGTTGTGTGAGGAGACCAGGAGTGTTGTGGTGTGAGGAGACCAGGAGTGTGGTGGTGCAAGGAGACCAGAAGTGTGGTGGTGTAAGGAGACCAGAAGTGTGGTGGTGTTAGGAGAACAGGAGTGATGCAGTGTGAGGAGACCAGGAGTGTTGTGGTGTGAGGAGACCAGGAGTGTTGTGGTGTGAGGAGACCAGGAGTGTGGTGGTGTGAGGAGACGAGGAGTGTGGTGGTGTGAGGAGACCAGGAGTGTGGTGGTGTGAGTTGACCAGTAGTGTGGTGTTGTGAGGTCACCAGGAGTGTGGTGGTGTGAGGAGACCATGATTGTGGTGGTGTGAGGAGACCAGTAGTGTGGTGTTGTGAGGTCACCAGGAGTGTGATGGTGTGAGGAGACCAGGAGTGTGGTGGTATGAGGAGACCAGGAGTGTGGTGGTGTGAGGAGACTAGGAGTGTGGTGGTGTGAGGAGACCAGGAGTGTGGTGGTGTGAGGAGAGACAGGAGTGTTGGTGTGTGACGAGACCAGGAGTGTGGTGGTGTGAGGAGACCAGGAGTGTGGTGTGTGAGGAGACCAGGAGTGTGGTGGTGTGAGGAGACCGGAGTGTGGTGGAGTGAGGAGACCAGGAGTGTGGTGTTGTGAGCAGAACAGGAGTGTGGTGTGTGTGAGGATACCAGGAGTGTGGTGTGTGAGGAGACCAGGAGTGTGGTGTTTGACGAGACAGGAGTGTGGTGTGTGAGGAGACCAGGAGTGTTGCAGTGTGAGGAGACCAGGCGTGTGTGGAGAGTGAGGAGACAGGCGTGTGGTGGTGTGAGGAGACCAGGAGTGTGGTGGTGTGAGGAGACCAGGAGTGTTGCTGTGTGAGGAGACCAGGAGTGTGGTGTTGTGAGGAGACCAGGAGTGTGGTGGAGTGAGGAGACCAGGAGTGTGGTGTTGTGAGCAGAACAGGAGTGTGGTGGTGTGAGGATACCAGGGTGTGGTGTGTGAGGAGACCAGGAGTGTGGTGGTTTGAGGAAACCAGGAGTGTGGTGGTGTGTGAGGAGACAGGAGTGTTGCAGTGTGAGGAGACCAGGCGTGTGGTGGAGTGAGGAGGAGACAGGCGTGTGGTGGTGTGAGGAGACCAGGAGTGTTGCGGTGTGAGGAGACCAGGAGTGTGGTGGAGTGAGGAGACCAGGAGTGTTGAAGTGTGAGGAGACCAGGAGTGTGGTGGTGAAAGGAGACCAGGAGTGTGGTGGTGTGAGAAGACCAGGAGTGTGGTGGTGTGAGGAGAGCAGGAGTGTTGTTGTGTGAGGAGACCAGGAGTGTGGTGTTGTGAGGAGAAGGAGTGTGGTGGTGTGAGGAGACCAGGAGTGTTGCGGTGTGAGGAGACCAGGAGTGTGGTAGAGTGAGGAGAACAGGAGTTGGTGGGTGAAAGGAGACCAGGAGTGTGGTGGGTGTGAGGAAACCAAAAGTTTAGTGAAGTGAGGAGCAGGAGTGTGGTGGGTGAGGAGACAGGAGTGTGCTGGAGTAAGGAAAAAAGGAGTGTGGTGTGTGAGAAGACAAGAGGGTTGCAGTGTGAGGAGACCAGGAGTGATGTGAAGTGAGGAGACCAGGAGTGTGGTGGTTTGAGTAGACCACGAGTCTGGTGGAGTAAGGAGACCATGAGTGTGGTGATGTGAGAAGACCAGGAGTGTTGCAGTGTGAGGAGACCAGGCGTGTGGTGGAGTGAGGAGACCAGGCGTGTGGTGGTGTGAGGAGACCAGGAGTGTTGCGGTGTGAGGAGACCAGGAGTGTGGTGGAGTGAGGAGACCAGGAGTGTTGAAGTGTGAGGAGACGAGGAGTGTGGTGGTGAAAGGAGACCAGGAGTGTGGTGGTGTGAGAAGACCAGGAGTGTGGTGGTGTGAGGAGAGCAGGAGTGTTGTTGTGTGAGGAGACCAGGAGTGTGGGTTGTGAGGAGACCAGGAGTGTGGTGGTGTGAGGAGACCAGGAGTGTTGCGGTGTGAGGAGACCAGGAGTGTGGTAGAGTGAGGAGATCAGGAGTGTGGTGGTGTGAGGAAACCAAAAGTTTAGTGAAGTGAGGAGACCAGGAGTGTGGTGGTGAGAGGAGACCAGGAGTATGGTGGAGTGAGGAGACTAGGAGTGTGGTGGTGTGAGGAGATCAGGAGTGTGGTGGTGTGAGAAGACCAGGAGTGTTGCAGTGTGAGGAGACAAGGAGTGTGGTGGTGTGAGGAGAACAGGAGTGTTGCAGTGTGAGGAGACCAGGAGTGATGTGGAGTGAGGAGACCAGGAGTGTGGTGGTGTGAAAAGATCAGGAGTGTGGTGGTTTGAGTAGACCACGAGTCTGGTGGAGTAAGGAGACCATGAGTGTGGTGTTGTGAGGAGACCAGGAGTGTTGCAGAGTGATGAGACCAGTAGTGTGGTGGTGTGAGGAGACCTGGAGTGCGGTGGTGTAAGGAGACCAGGAGTGTGGTGGAGTGAGGAGACCATGAGTGTGGTGGTGAAAGGAGACCAGGAGTGTGGTGGTGTGAAAAGATCAGGAGTGTGGTGGTTTGAGTAGACCACGAGTCTGGTGGAGTAAGGAGACCATGAGTGTGGTGTTGTGAGGAGACCCACTCATGGTCTCCTTACTCCACCAGACTCGTGGTCTACTCAAACCACCACACTCCTGATCTTTTCACACACCACACTCCTGGTCTCCTTTCACCACCACACTCATGGTCTCCTCACTCCACCACACTCCTGGTCTCCTTACACCACCGCACTCCAGGTCTCCTCACACCACCACATACTGGTCTCATCACTCTGCAACACTCCTGGTCTCCTCACAACACCACACTCATGGTCTCTTACTCACCAGATCGTGGTCTACTCAACCACCACACTCCTGATCTTTTCACACCACCACACTCTGGTCTCCTCACTCCACATCACTCCTGGTCTCCTCACACTGCAACACTCCTGTTCTCCTCACACCACCACACTCCTTGTCTCCTCACACTGCAACACTCCTGGTCTTCTCACACAACCACACTCCTGATCTCCTCACACCACCACACTCCTAGTCTCCCACTCCACCATATCCTGGTCTCCTCTCACCACCACACTCCTGGTCTCCTCACTTCACTAAACTTTTGGTTTCCTCACACCACCACACTCTGATCTCCTCACTCTACCACACTCCTGGTCTCCTCACACCGCAACACTCTGGTCTCCTCACACCACCACACTCCTGGTCTCCTCACAACCCCACACTCCTGGTCTCCTCACACAACAACACTCCTGCTTCCTCACACCACACACTCCTGGTCTTCTCACACCACCACACTCCTGGTCTCCTTTCACCACCACACTCCTCGTCTCCTCACACTTCAACACTCCTGGTCTCCTCACTCCACCACACTCTGGTCTCCTCACACCGCAACAATCCTGGTCTCCTCACACCACCACACGCCTGGTCTCCTCACTCCACCCACACGCTGGTCTCCTCAAACTGCAACACTCTGGTCTTCTCACATCACCACACTCATGGTCTCTTACTCCACCAGACTCGTGGTCTACTCAAACCACCACACTCCTGGTCTCCTCACTTCACATCACTCCTGGTCTCCTCACACTGCAACACTCTTGGTCTTCTCACACAACACACTCCTTTTTTCCTTACTCCAGCACACTCCTGATCTCCTCACACACCACACTCTGGTCTCCTCACTTCACTAAACTTTTGGTTTCCTCACCCCACCACACTCCTGGTCTCCTTTCACCACCAAACTCCTGTTCTCCTCACTCTACCACACTCCTGGTCTCCTCACACCGCAACACTCCTGGTCTCCTCACACCACCACACTCCTGGTCTCCTCACAACACCACACTCCTGGTCTCCTCACACAACAACACTCTGCTCTCCTCACACCACCACACTCCTGGTCTTCTCACACCACCACACTCTGGTCTCCTTTCACCACCACACTCCTGGTCTCCTCACACTTCAACACTCCTGGTCTCCTCACTCCACCACACTCCTGGTCTCCTCACACCGCAACACTCTGGTCTCCTCACACCACCACACGCCTGGTCTCCTCACCCACCACACGCCTGGTCTCCTCACACTGCAACACTCCTGGTCTCCTCACACACCACACTCCTGGTTCCTCAAACCACCACACTCCTGGTCTCCTCACAACACCACACTCTGGTATCTCACACCACACACTCCTGTTCTGCTCACAACACCACACTCTGGTCTCCTCACTCCACCACACTCTGGTCTCCTCACAACACCACACTCTGGTCTCCTCACACAGCAACACTCCTGGTCTCCTCACACACCACACTCCTGGTCTCCTCACACCACCACACGCCTGGTCTCCTCACTCCACCACACGCCTGGTCTCCTCACACTGCAACACTCCTGGTTCCTCACACCACCACACTCCTGGTCTCGTCAAACCACCACACTCTGGTCTCCTCACAACACCACACTCCTGGTATCCTCACACACCACACTCCTGTTCTGCTCACAACACCACACTCCTGGTCTCCTCACTCCACCACACTCCTGGTCTCCTCACAACACACTCCTGGTCTCCTCACACATAAACACTCTGGTCTCCTCACACCACCACACTCCTGGTCTCGTCACACTGCAACACTCTGGTCTCCTCACACCACCACACTCCTGGTCTTCACACCACCACACTCCTAGTCTCCTCACACCACCACACTCCTGGTCTCCTAATACCACACACTCCTGGTCTCCTCACACCATCACACTCTGGTGACCTCACAAACCACACTACTGGTCTCCTCACACCACCACATCATGGTCTCCTCACACCACCACACTCCTGGTGACCTCACAACACCACACTACTGGTCAACTCACACCACCACACTCCTGGTCTCCTCACACCACCANTAAACTGTAGTGTTTCCATAGTCAAGGACAGGAAGCTTTCTAGACTTATCCAGCGTCTCCCTCGGCCAACAACTAATCTGAAAAAGGATGTAACCCACAACAGTTGCCAAACTCCTGGCATCTATTACTGTTAGATGAACAGCTGTATCAGATGTAAGGAAACATGCCCAAGCATCTTGTATTTCCAGGGTACTGGAAAATGTTTATCTACAAGGACTTGTCTTATTTAGAGAATCTTGGTGATCACCAAGTACAGAGTCTGGTATATGGACATTTACAATAGAGGGAAAAGAGTAGTCATTTCCTTCCCACTGTAGCAACTACAATAAAAATAATAACATATTAAATGTTCCAGGAATTCCATGTACTACAAATGACATCTGTTAATATTTCCCAAGAATTCCACATATTACAAATAACATCTGCACATACTGTATTTCTCAAGAATTGCACATACTACAAACGACATGAACCACTTTCCCACAACCAAGTAATGAGCAGCTTGCTCTAAACAGTCAGATGGACAGGGATATGAGGCTCTGACCATAGCTTCAAGGCGGTCTCAACACAGCTCAGCTGGAAGCAATACCCCCTTTGATTACCTCAAGTGGCAGTCTCACAGCATAGCAGCATCTCCACCTCTTACCAGTCTTGGTCCCCACAGTGACCAGTCTCTGCCTCCACCAACACTCAACCACCATACATTACAGTTGCCTTGTCATGATACTGTCATACCAGGCATCAACTATTGATGTAACCATTTACAACAAATATACATCTGGTTACTATATTGTGTGCTTATTGTCCCAACCTGTCACAACACCACACAACACAACCACCTCTTTCAAGACTGAACTTAATCAGAAACATGTACCATCATGGCAGCAGACACAAATGACTAAAGTTAAATATTTTCTGGGAAGTCCCACCAGTAGGTCTGAATACACACAGAAATCCCAATAGTGCGATGCATCAAATGAACAAATCCACAAGGGTCATGATGAGGGTTCGAACCTGATGACATGAATGTTACAACCATCATTCAGAATGTTCGATCTGAATGTTACAACCTGGAAGTGTCCAAACCTTTGGAAACACACCAGGAGTCTGTGACCCACGAGCACATACCAGGAACAAGGAATATAATCTGGCTTACCTTATCAGAGATCATAAACAGAACTGAGAAAAAGTCCACCAGAAAGCTAAAAAATCTTACAAAATCAGCAACTGCTTGGTGAGATTTGTAACTGATGAAAAAGATGTAAGCAAATGTAACTGCTGTAAAATCACTGCCTACAAACAATTGCCTGCCACCAGATGCCAGACAACCTGGGGTCTCTGCTAACTCATTAATATGCTTGGTAATTACCTAAGTGTAATTAACTAAGTGTAGTTACAGGATGAGAGCTACGTTCTAGTGTCCCGTCTTCCCAGCACTCTTTGTCATATAATGCTTTAAAATTACTGACAGTTTTGGCCTCCACCTTCTCACTTAACTTGTTCCAACTGTCTACCATTCTGTTTACAAAAGTGAATTTTCTATATTTCTTATATTTATCAATTCCTGTTACTATTTTGTACGTAGTGATCAATTGCCTCTTTTTCTTCTTGTTTCTAGTTTTTGCATATTAATGCCTCTGACCTCTCCTCGTAGCTCTTGCCCTTCAGTTCTGAAAGCCACTTCTTTGCACCTTTTCCAGTTTGTTGATGTGCTTCTTAAGATATGGGCACGATACAACCACTGCATATTCCAACTTTGGTCTAACAAAGTTGTGAACATTTCTTTAGTATTTCTCCATCCATGTGTTTAAAAGTAATTCTGAAGTTAGAAAGTGTAGCATAGGCTCCAAGCACAATATCTTATTATTGTCCTCAGGTGATAGTTTTCTGTCTAGAACCACCCCTAGATCTTCTTTATCAGAATTCTTTAAAGATTTCTCACATAATTTATAGGTTGTGTGGGGTCTGTTCTATTCCACATTCCATAACATGGCATTTATTCACATTAAATTTCATTTGTCAAGTGAAGTGCCATATACTTATTTTGTCCAGGTCTTCTTGAAGGGTATGGCAATCATCTAAGTTTCTTATCTTCCCTATTATCTTAGCATCATCAGCAAACATGTTCATATATTTCTGTATTCTATCTGGTAGATTGTTAATGTAGACAATGAACATTACTGGTGCAAGAACTGAACCCTGTGGTACTCCACTTGTGATATTTCTCCAGTCTGATACATTGTCTCTGATTACTGCCCACATTTTTCTATCAGAAAATTTTTCATCCATGTTAGAAGCTTACCTGTATTCGGTAGGAATACTTCCTACTGAGTACAGGTAAGATACAGGTACAGGTACAGGTAGGAGGGGGTACCTGTTACCCCTCCAATATGTTTCCAGAACAACCTCTTATGCGGAACTCTGTCAAAAGCCTTTTTTAGGTCCAGATATATGCAGTCAACCCAACCATCTCTTTCCTGTAAAATCTCTGTGGCTCGATCATAGAAACAGTAAATTTGTTACACAGAATCTTCCATATCGAAATCATACTGTCTGTCTGATATTATATAGTTTTCCTCCAGGTGTTCTACCCATTTATTTTTAATTATTTTTTCCAATATTTTGACTATTACACTTGTCAATGATACAGGTCTATAATTAAGAGGGTCTTCCCTGCTTCCACTTTTGTAGATTGGAACTATGTTAGCCTTTTTCCACACATCAGCTACAACTCCTGTACACAGGGATGCCTGAAAAATCAGTTGAAGTGGAATGCTGAGCTCAGGTGCACATTCTCTCAGAACCCATGGTGAAACTCCATCTGGACCAACTGCTTTGATCTTACTTAGCTCTTTGAGCATTTTTTCCACTTCATCTCTAGACACCTCAATGTGCTCTATGTTGTTCTCTGGAATTCTTATTGTGTCTGGTTCCCTGAAGATTTCATTTTGTACAAACACACTTTGGAACTTTTCGTTTAATGTTTCACACATTTCATTTTCATTTTCCTTGAATCTGTTTCCCATTTTCAACCTCTGAATATTATCCTTTACCTGCAATTTGTTGTTTATGAATTTATGAGGCCTGGTTCTGTTATAAATTTGTCCACTATCCTTTTTTCAAATTTCTTTCTGTCTCTTTCCTCACTGCTGTGTAGTTGTTTTTCGCATCTTATATCACTGGTATGTTTGGGATTTGGCCTCTTCCCATATTGATTCTATTTTTGCGTCTTTTGGTTTCTGGCCCTCTCGCAATTTCTGTTGAACCAATCCTGTTTCCTAGTTTTGCATCTGTTTTGGTATAAATTTTGTTGTGCCTTTATCATATATTTCACAAAACTTGACATATATCTCATTTACTTCTCATTATTTACTCATTTACTACATGTGTCAGCTGTGATGTGCAATACTGGGATGTGTCGGCTCCATGTCCTAGTGCCTAAGTTGTCTGCATTGCTTGTGTTGCTGGACCACAAGGTGCACCTCAGGTTGGTTGATATTCTTAGTCTATATTGTCCAAGAAATCTTGGTCGAGTAATTATGTTGGGGTCTGGGTTCTTGTCGTAGGACCACTCAACTGTTGCTTTATGGTTTGCTGCCACTATGACAGATGCTGTACCCAAGCTGTTCACATTATTTCTGTGACACATGATGGACTTCTATGTATTTATCAGGTTTGCCAACTGAGAATTCGAGACAACAGTGGGACTAACCCCACGACGATGGGGCTATTGTTGTACTGTAAACAATGTAGGCAAGGTGCGAGTTAATCTCAAGAGAAGACACAAAGCTGAATACATTTTAAAGTGAATTTTCAACAGCACACTATAAAGGTGAAATTTAATATGAATTTCAGTTATTTATGACAAAATATAAAAACAACTAATTACCTCAAAAAAAAACTAAGAAACAAGCCAATTTGGTTTGAAATGAAGGATGTAACTTGACAATTACAAATAATGCTGGTTTTTATGGAGGTTTATCATGTAGGAGTGTTGCAGTGTGTGGAGACCAGGAGTGTTGCAGTATGAGGAGACCAGGGGTGTAGTGGTGTGAGGAGACCAGGAGCATTGCAGTGTGAGGAGACCAGGAGTGTGGTGGTGTGAGGAGACCAGGAGTGTGGTGGTGTGAGTAGACCAGGAGTGTGGTGTTGTGAGGAGACCAGGAGTGTGGTGGTGTGAGGGAGACCAGGAGTGTTGCAGTGTGAGGAGATCAGGAGTGAAGTGGTGTGAGGAGACCAGGAGTAAGGCGGTGTGAGGAGACCAGGAGTGGGGTGGTGGAGGAGACCAGGAGTGTGGTGGGTGAGGAGACCAGGAGTGTGGTGTGTGTGAGGAGACCAGGAGTGTGGTGGTGTGAGGAGACCAGGAATGTGGTGGTGTGAGGAGACCAGGAGTGTGGTGGTGTGAGGAGACCCGGAGTGTGGTGGTGTGAGGAGACCAGGAGTGTTGCAGTGGGAGAGACAGGAGTGTTGCGTGTGAGGAGACCAGGAGTGTGGTGGTTGTGAGGAACGAAAAGTTTAGTGAAGTGAGGAGACTAGGGGAGGTGGTGGTGAGAGGAGACCAGGAGTATGGTGGAGTGAGGAGACTAGGAGTGTGGTGGTGTGAGGAGACCAGGAGTGTGGTGGAGTAAGGAAAAAAGGAGTGTGGTTGTGTGAGAAGACCAGGAGTGTTGCAGTGTGAGGAGACAAGGAGTGTGGTGGTGTGAGGAGAACAGGAGTGTTGCAGTGTGAGGAGAACAGGAGTGATGTGGAGTGAGGAGAACAGGAGTGTGGCGGTGTGAAAAGATCAGGAGTGTGGTGGTTTGAGTAGACCACGAGTCTGGTGGAGTAAGGAGACCAGGAGTGTGGTGTTGTGAGGAGACCAGGAGTGTTGCAGTGTGAGGAGACCAGGAGTGAAGTGGTGTGAGGAGACCAGGAATGTGGTGGTGTGAGGAGACCAGAAGTGTGGTGGTGTGAGGAGACCAGGAGTGTGGTGGTGTGAGGAGACCAGGAGTGTGGTGGTGTAATGAGAGCAGGAGTGTTGCAGTGTGAGGAGACCAGGAGTGTGGTGGTGTGAGGAAACCATGAGTGTGGTGGTGTGAGGAGACCAGGAGTGTGGTGTTGTGAGCAGACCAGGGTGTGGTGTGTGAGGAAACCATGAGTGTGGTGGTGTGAGGAGACCAGGAGTGTGGTGTTGTGAGCAGACCAGGAGTGTGGTGGTGTGAGGAGACCAGGAGTGTGGTGTTGTGAGGAGACCAGGAGTGTTGCAGTGTGAGGAGACCAGGAGTGTTGCATTGTGAGGAGACCAGGAGTGTTGCAGTGTGAAGAGACCCGGAGTGTGGTGTTGTGAGGAGACCAAGAGTGTGGTGGTGTAAGGAGACCAGGAGTGTGGTGGAGTGAGGTGACCAGGAGTGGTGCGGTGTGAGGAGACCAGTAGTGTTGCAGTGTGAGGAGACAGGAGTGTGGTGGTGGAGGAGACCAGGAGTTGGTGGGAGTAAGGAGACCAGGAGTGTGGTGTTGTGAGGAGACCAGGAGTGTTGCAGTGTGTGGAGACCAGGAGTGTTGCAGTATGAGGAGACCAGGGGTGTAGTGGTGTGAGGAGACCAGGAGCATTGCAGTGTGAGGAGACCAGGAGTGTGGTGGTGTGAGGAGACCAGGAGTGTGGTGGTGTGAGGAGACCAGGAGTGTGGTGGTGTGAGGAGACCAGGAATGTGGTGGTGTGAGGAGACCAGGAGTGTGGTGGTGTGAGGAGACCCGGAGTGTGGTGTGTGAGGAGACCAGGAGTGTGGTGGTGTGAGGAGAACCAGGAGTGTGGTGTGTGAGGAGACCAGGAGTGTGGTGTTGTGAGGAGACCCGGAGTGTGGTGGTGTGAGGAGACCAGGAGTGTTACAGTGTGAGGAGAAGAGGAGTGTTGCAGTGTGAGGAGACCCAGGAGTGTGGTGGTGTGAGGAAACCAAAAGTTTAGTGAAGTGAGGAGACTAGGAGTGTGGTAATGAGAGGAGACCAGGAGTATGGTGGAGTGAGGAGACTAGGAGTGTGGTGGTGTGAGGAGACCAGGAGTGTGGTGGAGTAAGGAAAAAAGGAGTGTGGTTGTGTGAGAAGACCAGGAGTGTTGCAGTGTGAGGAGACAAGGAGTGTGGTGGTGTGAGGAGAACAGGAGTGTTGCAGTGTGAGGAGAACAGGAGTGATGTGGAGTGAGGAGA